>CM060630.1:27527500-27577500 GCA_030578275.1 Meda fulgida | reverse complement strand
GGCATGTGTTGTTGTGAAGTCATTCCAGGCTGATGAACAGTTTTCCACAGTTCAGCATTCCCTAAGCCAAATCCCTGTGAAATTGTAGGAATTTCCCATAGTTCTCGATGAGTACAATGGCTGATTTCTATTTAAAACAAGAAAAACATTTCAACTTGAACTTTTTTTTACAAACACATGTATCAGGTTTGATTTATTAATTGTTTTCTTTTATAGGTTTTTCTTCTTTTTTTCCATTTAATATTATGATCATCCATTTTATATTCCCTCCCGCAGATCTCTCTAATTGTGTGTTATTGACGGTTGCACTTTAGTTTTTCAGTTACTGGGGCAAAACGACAAGACAAGGAATTACTGTGACACAAAAACAAGCCTGGTTCTGAAGACTTTCAAGAAAAGATGTGAAGAAGCTCATAAAATGATCTCTAATAAAAGGACTGCAGCATTAAAAATGAGAAAAAGCTGCAAAAACATTTTGTTTTGTAGTTCTGCCAGTTGAGGGAGGTCTTTTGTGCCTCTGCTTGTTTGCATTTGTGTATTTTATAGGTCGACCACTTTATATGATTGTATAAGTGGCGATTTACCATAAACCTCTACTGTTAGTAGTATTATTAGTAGTTAGTAGTTAGTACTATTTTACCAACATAGTAAAAACCCAATCCGATTCAAATATTTATGCGAGCTAATGGCTGCGCTGTTTAGCGTCCTTGTTAGCGCGCTGGCCTCCCATGCAGGCGACCCGGGTTCGAATCTCGCTCGGAGTGGGTCGAGTAGACCGGTTACACTTGCAGGATGTTTTAATAGTTTAAAGACCTCTTATATGTAAAAAGAACAAGGCAAATTTGATTTCTCATGTCATGACCCCTTTAAATAAATTTCTAAATAATCGAATAAAAAGTTATCTATTCTTTGCACACTTTGCATGTGTTTCAGCGAGTCCATCTGATGAAGGTTCAGAGGTGGAATCTGAGCCCGACCTGCCGCTGAAAAGGAAACAGCGCCGCAGTCGAACAACGTTCACGGCCGAACAGCTGGAGGAGATGGAGAGAGCTTTTGAACGCACACACTACCCTGATATCTACACCAGAGAAGAGCTCGCTCAGAGAGCTAAACTCTCAGAGGCACGAGTACAGGTACAAACACACACACATACACCTCAAAACAAATAGACAGAATCAAATGAACTGTTTCCTATGTTTGTCTTTTCTCAGGTGTGGTTCAGTAATAGACGAGCTCGTTGGAGGAAGCAAGCGGGAGCCAATCAGATCGTGGCGTTCAATCACCTGATCCCTGGTGGGTTTTCACATCCGGCTATGTCCAGTCTCTCCCCGTATCAGCTGTCAGAGAGCCCGTACCCACCCGCTGGCCTTTCTCAAGGTAAACATTTTATATTAAATTCCAGTTTTACCTAAAATACATTATGATGTATTCTGCCACCATTATTTGCATATATCTGTTCTCAGATGCGAGTACTGTACACAGACCTCAGCCGCTCCCGCCGCATCAGAGTTCAGGAGGGGCGGGGCCGGAGGGCGGGGCTTCATACTGTCTCTCGAGTCGCCATGGTTACGCAGGATATTCAGATACCTTTGGTCCTCATAACAGTCACGCTAACTCTTCCATCAATAATGGACTGTCTTCTCAGGTAATAAAGTCACAGAATTACTTTCTAGTCATTTTAAAATTATTTTTCCAAACCAGTCGGTATTAAGTTGGTTGCCAGTCTTTGTTGGAGGAGCATGACTGGTATAACCAATGACCTGTACATTAGTGGATCGAATAAGTAAAGCATCATTGGCCTGATGTTGATTACCACAGAAAATAAAGTCCCTCATTTTGCATTCAGTAACACATTTATCATGGACGTCCAGCAGCCAAGTGTGTAGCTTCACAAATACATATTTAAAATAAAATCATATTCACACTGCTTTGAAGGCATGTCCATAACATTGCATGTGTACTGAATATGATGGAATCACTTTTAATAATATACTTAATATGAATAATAATATGAATAATAATAAATAACTAATAATATATAATACATTACATAATATTGCATATATATATTTTATTCATATACTATAATAAATAAATTCATATTATTGTAATTATCATATTAATATGTAATATAATATTAATTTGTAATTTAATATTTACATAACTTTTATAATATTTAATTTAATACTACTTATACATATATCAAATATAGAACTTTTGCTGTGGAAAAATGCAAAAGTTAGTTGTTAATTTGCTCAGTTCATGATTTAATTACTGTCGCATATGCATATATATATATACATATAGTATATAAAACAATGGAGATGGATGTAATTTACTTATTGATGTTTTTAATGATATATTTGTTTTATTAACATTTAATATTGAGCTTCCAATCCTCCATAAGAGTGCATTAAAAGACTTTGGAATTACATCAGTAATGTATTATCAGAAGTCCATCGACTCAGAAAAGTAGTCCCACCTCAAAAGGACAATTTAAACACTTTACAGCTCAAATAACAAACATTTTAACTGACAAATTAATCAAAACTATGAGCTGCAAACTGTCTAGAAACATTATTTCCTGTGATAATTGACAGCATGATAGAGCTTAAACCCTAAACCACTGCATAAAAAAGTGCTAAATGTTATTTATATTTTTGCTTAAGCCCTTAAAACTTAAAAACATCCAGTTGAGAGAGACTCAGTGCGGTGTAGGATATCCCACCTGTTGACCCCCAGTTGAGTGTCAGTTTAATGGGCTCTTCTGGCTTCTGTACAAACTATTACACACTTCAAGGCGACGCATTACGCAGATAAATTCCTCCATCGCGGGTCATCCACGGGCCATTTTTCATTCGGTTATCTCTAGCTTTATCACTGGACCGTGCAAAGCTAAGCAAGGAACACACAGCAACACTCACACACACACCCTCTTCAGTGTGATAGATGGACAACTGACCCACACATGTTTCTCATTTGTAAAAGGAGCGCAACAATACCTCCACGCGGGGTGTTTGTCAAGAACACTGACAGAACGCTCTGAATTACAGGTTTGACGGGTGTGAATGTATTTCGGTCACACATTCTCGCTGTCATCATCTAGTGGTAATACTAATACGTGAAAAATGTTGTTAAGATTCAAAGCATCCCAGTGTAATATTGAGATGGATGTCTCAATCTGTGCTGTCTTGCATATATTTTTTGAAAGAAATTAATACTTTTATTCACCAAGGTTGAATTAAATTGATCAAAAGTGATAAAGACATTTAAAATGTAACAAAAGATTTATCAATGAATCCTGTCATGGTTTCCACAAAAAAAAAAAATCCAATTTCTGATGGATCATGTGACACTGAAGACTGGCGTAAAGATGCTGAAAATTCAGCTTTGATCACAGGAATAAATAATATTTTTAAAGATTTTTAAAATATTAGCATTTTTCCCGTATTAGCATATGTTTGCCCTTATCCATTTGTACACTGTCCAGTAAGGCATCTCTTTATGTGTCTTGTGTGACACCCCCCACGGAAGAGAGTGATTGGTTGAGCAGTTGCTCATTATCATTTAAAGAGACATGCACCGAAACGGGTCGCTGTGACCAAAGCTGTTTTTGAGGAGGTAAAAAGGGTGTTTTACACAACCATTGAGGAATTTTAACCAAAGTATATAACAAACTTTACATGAACACCATAGAGAATCATACCAACTTGTGGAAAATGGGCAACCGTTGACCCCTTTAAATATTACATGTAATGTGTATTTTCTGAAGCTAAGTGAATTAAATGAAACTTAAAAAATTAAAGCTACTTAATTTAATTTGATTGGAAATATTACTTAATTACAAAATCTGCACCAAAAAAGTCTAACTATATACATGGAAACATCATTAGCGTCTGTTTTTATGTGCAGGTTATATGTAAGCCGTCTGCCATATTGGGATGCGATCGCCAGTCCGTGACTACTTTAAAGCAAGTTATAATAAGTTATACACAAGTTATACACATGTATGAATATCTATATCTGCAATAGACTTTAGAAGATGATTTCTACAACCATGGTTGCGCAATGTTTGTGGCATCTTGGAAAACTCATTGTGGAATCTACATAATACACATCTGTGGTCACACTGCCCAGATTACCACGCAGATTTTCTATGATTTAAAAACAATCAAGTTAAAACAGTATCCAGGAACAATGTAAATTTAATGTAAATCAAAAAAAAAAATTCTGTTGCCTGCTAAATTTTCCAAACCTCTCAGAGAAAATCTTCCAGAGCCGCGGAAACAGAATTCCATCCTGGATTCGGCACGTCACATGGTAGAGGGTTTAAGCGAGACCATGTGCGTGACCGTGTGTCTGTGTGTGTGTTGTACTGTTGTTCTGCGTTTACTGTGTCCACTGATGTAATAGGATCCTGTAGCCTGGGAGACATGCTTTTCTCTTTCTGTTTCTATGTAAAGGTGCTTATGTGGTGGAGCGACTGGAGTGTGTGTTTATTTTGGCCATAATTCTGGTGGTAGATTCAATTATGCTTCAGGAACTATTATTCCCCAGAGCACACATGCAACATTCCTGAAATGCAGCACAGTATTTTCTAGGTTAAATAATACAAGTACACACACACACACACACACACACACACGTGCACACACACACACACACGCGCGCACACACACACACACACACACACACACACACACACACACACACAGACACACATACGCGCACACACACACACACACACACACACACACACACACACACACACACACACACACACACACACACACTGTACTGCCCTCTGGCTCCATTCTAGTCCTAGAATCAGATTTAAAAAATCCCCAAATTCAATTATTGTTTTTGCCTGATCAATTGCAGGACACATAGATCTACCCAGATATCTGCAAGGCAAGTGTGTGTGTTATTTTAATACAGTCGCGGCTAAACACACAGCGTCTCGAGTCCCTTATTATTGCATACCAGCGGTTCTCAAAAACACCTTTGACTGTTAACATAAAATGTTGTGCATATTGTACCAAAGACCTGTCCATTTAGAGGACAATCTCATTAATATGACATAATTTTCCGTATTGATAATTTAGAGGTGTTTTCCCTCTATTTTGAATTATGCATTGCATTGTGTTGTGTTTTAGGGTTAAAGGAAATGTCTGATTATATCATGGCTGAAAATTACCAGCACCTTTCCCATTTTTCTACAAATACCGTGTATGATGATGAGTGAAATGACAAAAATTGGCCTTCAGAATATAATATGCACTGCTTTTAAATGCACTAATCCCATCCTCACATACTATGTTGTAGAACAGACAGTGTGTGATTGAAATGAAGTCAGACTGAGAGCTGGTCTCTCTGTTTCTCTGTAGGTTATGGGACTAATAACCTCATCTGGAGTCACACACCAGAGCCAGGCTGAGTTCTCTCTGGAGTCGTGTGTATCCGTCAGCAGCTCGTGCTCTCAGCGCGTCGAGAACCTGTCGACTCTACCTGTCCTCTCGAACCTGCCCAGTCCTCAGCCCTACGGCCCGGCCTCCTTCTACAGCACAGAGCACAGCGCCCCCTACCAGTACAGCCAGTATGGACAGAGTAAGGTCGTTGTTACTGTCAGCCTTACTTTATTTCTTATTTGATTTACAGGTCTTTGCACATGCTCTAATATCATGGAGGGTGTGTGTCCAATTCTAGTTTGCATCATTTGCTGATCGTATACCTCCGTCTTTTCCCTGCATGCATCATTTATTTCAATTTTTTTTTTTACTTTAATAATGAAAAAAAAAATCTGACACCAGTCCCAGCAATTTTACACTGTTCATGAAATATAAATTACAAACAATTCATAAATAAATTATTCTTGATTAATATAAATTATTATTCGGCATATATATATGAACAATTATTATAAAATTATACATTATTAATTATTATTGTAAAAACATTCTTTTTCAGATATTCTCTATATCAAAGGCATTCAAATATTTTATATAGCTAAACAATTGTTAACATATTTTTATATTATTCTTTTTATATAATATATTTAATATATAAAATGATTTATAAATTCATCACCAAGCAAATATATAAATGTATATACATTTTAATAAATTAAATAAATCACTTAATCCCAAAAGCACTCTCCAAATATAGCATAATGATAATATAACATTAAAATAAGTCATATTTCATTAGTCAAAATTAGCATGACATTTCCTGTTTACAGCTGCAAGACAAAAACATTGCTACATTAATCGCTATGTCGATCATTACAATTTTGATAGTGAGTGTCATCTGTACACTGAGGATAACTCCAAAAGGTGATCATCACTCCCAATACTTGCATTATGTTCGTGACCTGAGATTTTGATCCTGAACATGTAATAAGAGTGTAAAAGGCGTCACGCTCACATTAGATGTTATTAGTTCTGTGTGATTTGCAGAGGTCTGATTCTGTAATATCTGGACTGGGTTTGCGTGTGTGTGAATGTCACGGTTGGATGCTAATCTCCTGTGGCAGTATCATGATGAGAAGCAGCTGCTCTTGTCTAACTCACTATCCCAGCTCACAGTCAGCTCATACAGTCACGCTCTGATGAAATGGCCGTCGCACAAATACAGCAGCTCTTTAATGAAGAGGAGGCTCAGCGTTTGCCAGCATGATCCCTGTGTCCAAAGGACGGCACATGCTTTCTTTCAGAGTCCAGCAGCTGGAAGAACTCATGCAAACCAAATATTACTGAAGCTCTATATTACTCAAACAAATCATGTAACTTTATTGATACATTTTCATCATGATCTTTACATTTAAAATCCTCTTTTTCTTTTTTTCTAGATTCCTTTCATTATCTGAGGCCTGAAATTGCCTGAACGGGTCGTGCAACTCAACTGTCCCAAAGTCCTGCATTTTCAAAGCCGGAATTAGGATTTTTCACAGATGAGAAATAAAGACTGAGATCCAAAATTCTTTGACTTGGCAATATAAATAAAACTGTTATGTCACAGGATGGCACATGCAGCCACACACACACACACACACACACACACACACAGCCGGCAGATCAAAAGGGCTTTTTCTGTCTAAAACATTCCCTTGAACTCTTCTTCAAAAGCCCTTCCAGCTGAATTATCCACAATCCCAGAAAACACAACAAGACAAGTTGAATCAAAACGAAAAAAGAGACATTTGTGTATGATTTTACTGCAAAACATTTTTAAGTGCAATATGAGAAATAGAAATTTATGGCCACATTCATACGAGACATTCGCATTCGCAACCGGCGGCGTCCAAATCAAGAGCGTAAAGATCGGCCGTTCTTATGATGCCAGACACATCGCTCTCTGCCCACGTTGTAAATAAAAAACAAATATTTTAGAGCTGTCAATGAACTTTTTCCTAAAACATTCCTTGACATTTGAATGATGTTTTCATTTTTTTAATGACAAATGTTTGGAAAATTTTACAGCATTTCGGAACTTATTTGCTTAAAGTACACTATGTAACTTCTGGCTTTCTATAGTGGTTAAAAAACAAGATTGCATGCATTTTGTGGAGGAACATTGTTTTGGTTGTGCTTTGGCTCTGTGTGACCGCGGATGAATACAAAGTTCTGTCATGAAACTCTATATGGCGCAGGCTGATTGGTCCTTAACTCAATCTGCTTGCAATCACATCATTCTTTAGGGCACAGCTGATTGGTTCCTGCTGTATCAGTAGCTCAACCTTCAAATACTTGGTCAGTATTTGCTGTAGCAGTGCAGTATGCGTTCAGAAACCCTCCACCTTCCCCAGCTCCGCCTGTATCTGCTACAGGTAATTCATGTACGCTATATTGAACAGCAGTACAAGTCCTGTACTTACCCTGCAGCAACAGCACCGTAGCAGATCTTTTCCGCCAAGACCAAACATATCAACATTGTCATATCCATTACCATTGCAAACACTCCAAGAGTTATGACAGAAATATGATTCTCCTGCTGCTCATTAAACATTCACTGCTAGACTTCAGAGATATAACCAGTTTAGATGGAAAGGATCTCAAGCTGACTAGCTGAAGACGTTACTGTCGCTTCACCCATTAGTAGACACGCTACTTCCTTGAAAATAAATTCCAGCACACATAATGAAATGATCTTCATAATAGATAATGCTTTACAATCAACTCTGTTAGAGAGCTACATATGTCAATTTGTCTGTTCAATAAAATACCTTACTCACCAGTTTAGTAATAAAACGCCATCTTCGCATCACTTTTACAACATTTTAAATCCCTCAGTTCTCACCATCTCTGAAAAGCCAAGCCGATGTTGATTCTCGTTTTATTCCGAGCTCTGTCATGCTCTCTTTCTGCCAGCAGACTCTCCTCTCTTCTGCATTTGTTTAAAACGGGTGATATCCCAGAGGTTTGAGATTTAGATGCTCAATGTCAACCTTTCTCACTCGTTGTGACAACTAACCTCTGCCACTCGCAAACCTTACATGTGTAATTTTTCACTATTTATGGATTTGTCAGACACACAGGCTAGTGACGTATGTTCACAATTTCTTACGAAACCATCCCGTCAGGTCTGAAATATGAACACTTATAACAGGCTTACCTTAATGAATCAGGGTACGACAAAAACACATTTTGGAAGAAGAATTGATTGTTGACTCATTCTTTAAATGTTGTTCATTTTGAACAAAAAAAGACGTATAGTGTACCTTTAAAGTGAGTTTGAAATCACACTGTCTGTTTTATTATACATTTCAAAAATAATTCCTTTAGCGTTGCTGTTATCCGTGGTGTTGGAAAGATGCACTGTGAAATTGACTTTTTTATTTTTAGTAAATATATTTCTACTGGTTTGATATTATCTGATATGCTTAAGATTGCCATTTAAGTTTGTCCATCCCCACAATAGCTAAAACCCACCTTGTTGTTTTTCTTCTTACAAGAGATGGTGAAAAACTAAAAACGCTCAACAATACTGACATATACTGAATGTGTTTTTTAATAATTTATTTTGTGTGTGTGATTATGTATATGTATCCTACAGACATTTTGCCTATAAAAAATTAATTGTATAATAAACCCTGTTTGTGCGTGTATGTGGAGACACAACTGCAGACATGACCTTCTTTTGGTGCATTTATGGATATTGTCAATTGCAAAATATATTCATAAAGCTAATATGTTCTTTTGTAAGGATTCAATTAGTCTATAGTCAAAATAATTTCCTCAAAATGTCATTATAAAAACAACAGAGGTTATTCATCTCTCACACATCTGTCTCCATTCATAGCTGATGTTTCACACTTTCCAGGATGATTCATGTCTCTGTTCTTCCTCATTTGATCAAACGCTTCACCTGTGAACACTGAAAACCTCCTCAAAACACCTCAAGAATAACAGGCAGGGAGACAGATGCTATTTTATGACAAACTCATGCATCTTTCTGTCTTTCATTGGCTCTCTCAGAAGCTTCTTTTGACCCGCAGTCTTCCCCTGTAAATGCCAACCTTCAAACAGAGTCCTCTCCTTCACCCTGCTCCATCATCTGAGGGGTCAAAGTGTAAAGTTCACAGGTCTGGCACATGTTCATCACAGAGAGAGAGAGAGAGAGAGAGAGAGAGGGGACGAGATCAGGCTGATGAAAATAAAACTACAGTCTGATCTGTTTTTCATCTGATCCTCAAACATGTCTTGACTTCATTACGCTCTCATAGCAGGGAAACACGATTATTGTTGATTTTTCTATAATTAGAGGGGAAACGTTTTTTTTTGTAATAATATTAAGCATGAAAGTCATTTGATATACTCCACAATTGTTGTAGCCTACATCAGATGGTGTTACATTTTCTAAATCATATGACACAATAATGCAGTTTTTATCACACAGGCAAGTGTGCTTTTGAAACATCTGTGATTGTGAGTGAGATACTGTTTTCATATAACTGTTTAACAGTCAGCTAATATAATAGCTTATCTTTCAAACAAAATATGACTATGTAGCTTGTTCATTTCTTCTCCACCAACAAAAATAGATCACCTCCACCTCAAACTGTCTCGTATACTGGTCTAAATTTCTAGTTTTTCCCTCTCATGATATTTTATATTCATGCACACTCAGAACTGGTGAGGTTCCTCAGATCCCTGCTGATTTATTTCCCTTGCAATGCTGCCCCCTACTGGTGTATAATTACACCTGCGACTCTGCCAATCGGTCTTATGTTAAAATATATTCTATCAACTCTAAAATAATGATACTTCATCTTTTCAAGTTTTATTGCCAAGACATGAATTCCATTAACATTTTAAAATATCAGTATGATGATGACCGATTAGAATAAGCCTACGACTGTTGAAATATAGCCTAACCTACATATATTTTCATATTCAAAACTCGTACGGCAAGGTTTTTCAAAGAAATATTGGTACCTGGCAAATTTAATGTCAAGCTCTTCCGTGTAGTGTTTTGAAGACTTAAGGCGTTGTTGAGGATGAAAATGCATGTTTGGTTTTATATTAATTCATCCAACGTCATCTTGAGCTCTCTCCAGGGGTGCGGCCAGGGATTTTGGGCCCCATAAAAAAATATGAGGTAAGGCCCCTACTACTGCACCCGTTCAATTAATAAAATCGATCTCGGGGGCCCCTAAAAGTGTGTGGGCCCTTAGAATCGTCCTAACTTTTCCCCCCTTAGCGGCGCCCCTGGCTCTCTCACACCTGCAGGACCAGCGATTTATTGATTTTTAGATGCATTTTTACAAAGAATGTTTTTATTCCTGTTCCTTCTAGAATCTAGGCTATAGTTTGTGTTTCTTTTGTTTCTTTTTTTTTAACCCGGGTCACGTTACAAGCCAACATAATTCTCACACAAATGCCAAAACCTAGCAGTTTTCTGTTGGCCAACTCGAGTGAAATCTGCGTGAGGAACTTGGTCCTCACTGCAGAACACAAAATCCAGGGGGAGGAGTTGGATCCAGATCCAACTCCTCCTACCTTACATATACCTAAACCTACCCATCTCCACACCCTGATCCCTAAACCCACCCCTAAACCTTCTCATCTCCACACCCTGATCCCTAAACCCACCCCTAAACCTTCTCATCTTCACCCCCTGATCCCTAAACCCACCCCTAAACCTTCTCATCTCCACCCCCTGATCCCTAAACCCACCCCTAAACCTTCTCATCTCCACCCCCTGATCCCTAAACCCACCCCTAAACCTTCTCATCTCCACCCCCTGATCCCTAAACCCACCCCTAAACCTTCTCATCTCCACCCCCTGATCCCTAAACCCACCCCTAAACCTTCTCATCTCCAGCCCCTGATCCCTAAACCCACCCCTAAACCTTCTCATCTCCACCCCCTGATCCCTAAACCCACCCCTAAACCTTCTCATCTCCACCCCCTGATCCCTAAACCCACCCCTAAACCTTCTCATCTCCACCCCCTGATCCCTAAACCCACCCCTAAACCTTCTCATCTCCACCCCCTGATCCCTAAACCCACCCCTAAACCCTCTCATCTCCACCCCCTGATCCCTAAACCCACCCCTAAACCTTCTCATCTCCACCCCCTGATCCCTAAACCCACCCCTAAACCTTCTCATCTCCACCCCCTGATCCCTAAACCCACCCCTAAACCTTCTCATCTCCACCCCCTGATCCCTAAACCCACCCCTAAACCTTCTCATCTCCAGCCCCTGATCCCTAAA
The DNA here is from genome assembly GCA_030578275.1 of Meda fulgida. Classification (NCBI taxonomy): domain Eukaryota; kingdom Metazoa; phylum Chordata; class Actinopteri; order Cypriniformes; family Leuciscidae; genus Meda; species Meda fulgida. The sequence goes on along the minus strand of CM060630.1, from coordinate 27,565,785 downwards.
CCCACCCCTAAACCTTCTCATCTCCAGCCCCTGATCCCTAAACCCACCCCTAAACCTTCTCATCTCCACCCCCTGATCCCTAAACCCACCCCTAAACCTTCTCATCTTCACCCTCTGATCCCTAAACCCACCCCTAAACCTTCTCATCTCCACCCCCTGATCCCTAAACCCACCCCTAAACCTTCTCATCTCCACCCCCTGATCCCTAAACCCACCCCTAAACCTTCTCATCTCCACCCCCTGATCCCTAAACCCACCCCTAAACCTTCTCATCTTCACCCTCTGATCCCTAAACCCACCCCTAAACCTTCTCATCTCCACCCCCTGATCCCTAAACCCACCCCTAAACCTTCTCATCTCCACCCCCTGATCCCTAAACCCACCCCTAAACCTTCTCATCTTCACCCTCTGATCCCTAAACCCACCCCTAAACCTTCCCATCTCCACCCCTTAGATCTTGATCTAACTCCGCCCCCTGGATGTCGTGTACTGTAATGAGGTGCTACTGGACTTTTTCACCCTCACTCGAAACTAAGTGCAGTACAAAAAATAAATATAGACTATTTCATATAACTATGAGAAAAAGCAGATCCACAAATTGATGATGATTGCAATAGCTTTCAGTGATGTTATAGTTTTAGACCGTAAGAGTGAGAGTTTAATGCATGACTGTATTGACTGGTAGAAAACTGCCTTGCAGATCCTTCACATGGACCAAACTGAATGTCAAACAGTGTTGCCGTATGTCTCCATGAGCAAACTTTGACCTAACAGACAGCTCTCAGATCGGAAAATCACTGGCCACTTTATATTTGCTAGTACAGGGTTGGACAATCTTCAGAACTGCCTTAACTCTTCGTGTCATAGATTTAATAAGGTGGAAACATTCCTCCGATTATTTGGTCCATACTGACATATAGTATCATGCAAATTTGTCGGCTGCACATCCATGAATGTGAATCTCCCGTTCCTCCACTTCCCAGAGCTGCTCTATTGGACTGAGATCTGGTGACTGTGGAGTTTATTTGAGTTGAGTGACCTCAATATCATGATCAAGAAACCAGTTTGAGCTAATTTGAGCTTTGTGGCGGCATGTTTTCCTGCTGAAAGTAGCCATCAGAAGATGACACACTGTGGTCAAAAGGGGATGGAAATGGTCAGCATCAAGACTGTGGTGTTTAAACGATGCTCAATTGGTGCTAAGAGGCCCAAAGTGTGCCAAGAAAATATCCCCTAAACCATTACACCACCAGCAGCCTGGACCATTGATACAGGCAGGATGATCATGCTTGCATGGTGTTTACGCTAAATTCTGACCCAACCATCTGAATGTCCCAGCAGAAATCGAAGGATCAGGAAGCATTTTTACAATCTTCTATTGTCCAGTTTTGGTGAGCCCGTATGAATTGTAGCCTCAGCTTCTTGTTCTCATCTGACAGGAGTGGCATTGGTGTGTTTATCTGCTGCTGAAGATCTTCTGCTTCAAGGTTTGTTGTGTTCACAGATGCTCTTCTGCAGACCTCAGTTGTATCGAGTGGTTATTTGAGTTACTGTTGTCTTTCTATCAGCTCTATCTATCTCCTCTGACCGCTGACCTCAACAAGGCATTTTCTCCCACAGAACTGCCGCTCACTGGATATTTTCTCTTTTTCTGACCATTCTCTGTAAAACCTAGAGATGATTGTGTGCGAAAATCCCAGTAGTTTCTGAAATACTCAGACCAGCTCGTCACCATCAACCATGCCACATTCAAAGTCACTTAAATCACCTTTCTTACCCATTCTGATGCTCAGTCTGAACTTCAGCAGACCGTCTCTATATCTTCTCTACAATCCACAATATTCATCATGGTAAGTAACAAACTTTGTTAGTCTAGTTTGAATGTGCATTTGTCACATTTTCATCTATTTTTGGGCATGTTATTGGGAGAATTTCATATTTAATTGTGTCTTTGTGTTATCAATGAAGAACTCAATGCCGCCACTTAGTGGACTCTTTCTGCTTTTCTTTTGACTGGAGTGCAGAGTCACAGATTGTGTGGACATTCCTCTTGGTCATATTGTAAACAACTTTGACCAGAAGTAAGTATGCCTGACGTAACTTCAATGACTTCAAACTTCAAACTATCGAATGACCTTTTACCATTTAAAGGTGATATTAGCAAAAAAGGAAGTAAAAGTATGAAAAGAGTATTTGCTTGAGTTATGTTTGGCATGTTTTCCAGCTATCAGACATTCAGTGTGGAAAAACCACAGTTCAATGAAAGTGTTTCAAAAATCTGTTGATCTAACTAAAACATGGAAGATCCTTTAAAAGAACTTTGAGGAAATGAAGATTGTGCCTCATGCTTTCCTCTTCCACGATGTGGGTGAGAATGAATGTCATCCTTGTGGAAGTGAAGAAAACACACTCACTGCTATACAGTTAGAAATCATCATCATGTTGGCATCTGTTGATCTTTTGCTGGCAGCAGATGAGGGCTCACCTCATGAGACGATGATCAGTGGGCCAATAAAACGGCCAACAGACTCAGTGACCCAAGCGTCAAGGCGGAGTTACTGAAATTAGACTAGCTACTAAAAATAGCCTTAACCTCAACTTAATGATTTGAAGTGTTGACATTCCATCTGGAGATCCTCACGACAGCTAAGTAAATGTAAGTCATCTAGATACAAGAAAAAATATTTTAGTAAATAAAAACATCTTGACGCCTTCCTTGTTTACCTTTTTTATCTCACTTTTAAATGTTTATTTAGGCTTTTTATCACTTATTGTTGTTCTTGTTTTTTTTTATAAAGAGTCCAATGGTTAACCAGCAATAAATCATATTAAAACCATATTAATGTAAATCTACAAGTTGAATATCGATAGCTATGATCATGATACTTTATAAAAATGCAAATAAATGATTTGTCACATGCCAAACATAACTCATAATGTTATGTTTGGCATGTGAATTAAACTTACCCAGTTATAAATGTTGACACAAGTCTGGAGTTTTACTTTTTCTCTACAGGCACACAAAGACATAGACCAGAGGCTTTTTGATCAGTTTGGAACCTCTGGTGCCCTCAAAACCTACAACAACATATAAACAGTAATACTCTTTAATGCCATTTGATGCTCTTATAAAGACAAAATGAATCGCTCAATTCAAAGAATAACAAAGGTGATAAAAATGACTGACAACTTATTTTGTATATATACTTTTTTATAATATAATTTATTAGGATAACATACAGGTACATTCTCAGAAGAACAACAATTTTTAAATCTCTGACTGGCATCATCTGTTTGTTGTATAATATGCGAACTGAAGTCTAAAGCAGGTCTTCGGTAAGAAATTCATTAAATAAATGGTACAATTTTGTGGCTTACAATATATGTGAAGACGGAAGCTAGAATTTTACTTTGTAGCGCGTTAAATAGGAATATTTTTCTTACACAAACTCATCGTTTTGCTTCAGAAAGTCTTTATTAACCCCCTGGCGACGTGTGGAGTCGGTTTTTGATGGATAGATGCACTTTTATGAGTTTCAAACTGATGGTCACAATCCACTGCCATTATAAAGCTCAGAATCGTCGAGGTGTTTATTAATATAACTCTCATTGTTTTCATCTAAAAGAAGAAAGTCATGTACAGCTAGGATGGCTTAAGGGTGAGTAAATCATGGGGTATTTTTCATTTTAAAGTGAACTACTCCTTTAAGGTGGCACATTAAGCTGAATTAGCTTACTCAAAATTACTGATTTTGCTCAAATAGCCATGGAATTGAGCCAAAATATTCAAACGTATGTTTGTGGTTTTGGCCATTTGACATTTGAGTATGTGGAGAATTCACATTAGGAGAAGCTTAAACACTGCCAAAGACCGCAGTGAAAGTGAGTCATTTAGTGGTTTCCTCTGGTTGTAAATGTTGTGGAGAGTTCAGGATTTTTGAATCCTTTTGAATCAACTCTCTCCTCTTTTCTGTTGGCACACCAACACATAATGTCATTCACGGCTAACTGTTTAGGTAATTTCTCCAATGGACAAACTTGTAGCCTGAAAAGAAATCACTACTTTCCATTTTGAGAAAAATGCTTATGTCAATGTTCAAAGAATGATTTCCAACAATTCCACTTCTCTTTCATAAAACTTTTTTCACAGCACACAATTAAATTATTATCCTTGAACACCCGTTCTTTGATGTATATTACTTAAATCCATGTCTCATCACGTGGCCTTGCACCAACTCGCAAGAACTGCCAGATCATTCACAAGCACAAGTTTCAAACAGAACACAAGGCCTTGACGCAACACAGACAATAACTTTGTAACAAATACTGTTTGCAAAAGACCCACATTTTCAAATCCTGTTTCAATGATTATAGCAGGTATGTTATTAGCATGTTTTTGAAGAAAAATGTAAATTCAAATGAAAAATAAATTATACAAATGTTAAAGTGAAAGTGATAACATTATCCTTTTGTGTGTATTTCTATTGTTACTTACTTTTACAATGACCCCAGCTCCCTTTCAATTTTTGCCAAATTTGACCCTACTGATGAAATCAATTGTCCAGCTCTACCTACTGTAAAAGTCCTGTCAATTATAACTGTGGTAACTAAATACTTAAACTTTATTTGCCTCAGCCAAGACATGCAATACGCATAAATGCTTCAAATTGTTGGCAAATGTTTGTAACACAATATTTTTCAACATCTGAAGATCTATTCCATGTGACGTGTAATGGTGGGGGTCAAAAAATTATTTAAAATGTAAAACTGTTACCCAATCACAGTGGGCGTTTACTTCCAAGTCTTGAATGCGGCACTCCCATCAAAACAGATGCTGCGTCCCAGTTGGCATACTATCTGTACGCATACATCTATCTGTCATGATTCTGCCATCATGTCTTTGATTTCTCCAGTCTTGTGGCAGGATCATGGCAGACCCATGTTTTGTGTACAAGTGCATGGCCAATTGTTTGGGCCATGTGCTTGTGTTGTCTCGTTACGTTGCCCTGCCCCCTTGTTATCCCCGTCTTGTCATTATTGTCTAGTCAGTTTCACCTGTCCTTGTCTAGTCAGCTTCACCTGTCCTCGTCATTAGTGTTCCCTATTTAATCTCCTCATGTCTTCTGTCCTGGGTCGGTACATTGTCTAACTTTGTGTGTATCCCTGTGAGTATTTAATCTGAAGACCTGTTCTATTAGAATTGTGAGTTTGCTTCTTGTCAAGTCAGAGTCTTTGTTTGTCATCGTGTCTTAGTCTAGTTGTATTCTGCTCCAGTCCTGTTTTGCCCCCTCGTGGGTTTTTGTTTTCTGTTTGTGTCTGAATAAACGTTTAGTGTCTGCAAGTAGTCTGCGTTTGGGTTCGTTCCTCAACCTCATGACAGAATGTACCGACCATCAAAGAACCCAGCAGACCGTTTGTCCTTCCCAGCCAAGCGTCGTCCGGAGCCCCTTAAAGGAGTCTGGTTGTCTTCCCCCCTCAACAAGAAGAGTGTCACCCTTCCATACTCAACCGAGGGTGAGTGGATATTGTCAAACTACTCTCGACTGTTTGACCATTTCTGCCGGGAGGAGTCCAAGGCGGCATCCTCGAGGTCTTCGCCTCTTGCCTGCCTGCCAGCTATTCCCGAGGATCGAATGATAGGCGTCGCGACGCTTGGGGACCAGGCTGGTTCTCCTTCGACTCCTGGCACTCCATCTACCCCCTTCAATCTTTGAGGGAAAAGAGGGAGGCGGACCTCGTGGGAATCTCCTTCTGAGTCCTCAGCGTCGGAGTCAATCCTGCCAGAGAAAACCCCTCCTTCACCCGACACAGTTCCCGCCGTGCTTCCCCAACCCGTCTCAGCTCCGGCTATGGTCTCTGCTTCTCGTCCAAGGAAAAAGAGGAGGAAGAGGGGAGCCTCCCGTTCTTCGCCCGCTGCAGTCACAGAGCCCGCTGCAGTCACAGAGCCCGCTGCAGTCACAGAGCCCGCTGCAGTCACAGAGCCCGCTGCAGTCACAGAGCCCGCTGCAGTCACAGAGCCCCTTCCGATTCTGTTTTCATGTGTGCCGAATCTGATTCAGTGAGTTCGGTTCCCGCTCCACAGCCGTCTGCTATGTCCCCCGATATGTGTCCTGTTCCATTTCCCGCTGTTTCCCCAGTCAAGAGTCTTGTCTCGCCACCCTCAGCTTCCCCTGTCGTGATTCCCTCTCCATCGTCCACTGTACCCCCGGTCCCTAATCAACCCCGGACCGTTTCCTCCAAGACTCCTCATGTGTCCATGTGTCATGTATCCAAACCTGCCCGGTTTCCTCGCCCTCAGCCCATTTTCCGAAGACCCCCAATCCTCCCGTCTACCCTGGACTGTCCCCCACGAACCCTCTTGTTCCTCCGCCCCCCCCCCTCTCGTGTTTATTTTTGATGTTTCATCCCAACCCTGTCAGTTTTTTCATGTATGCCTTTATTATTGTTTTCCATGTTTTGTTGATTTTTATCTATGTCACGGTCTGTCTTGTCTTTAGTTTTCCTTTGAGGAGCGTCTGGAAGCCGCTCCTTAAGTGGGGGTTCTGTCATGATTCTCCCATCATGTCTTTGATTTCTCCAGTCTTGTGGCAGGATCATGGCAGACCCATGTTTTATGCACAAGCGCATGGCCAATTGTTTGGGCCATGTGCTTGTGTTACGTTGCCCTGCCCCCTTGTTATCCCCGTCTTGTCATTATTGTCTAGTCAGTTTCACCTGTCCTCGTCATTAGTGTTCCCTAATTAATCTCATGTCTTCTGTCCTGGGTCGGTACATTGTCTAACTTTGCGTGTATATCCCTGTGAGTGACAATTCTAATAGAACAGGTCTTCAGATTATATAGTTTGCTTCTTGTCAAGTCAGAGTCTTTGTTTGTCATCGTGTCTTAGTCTAGTTGTATTCTGCTCCAGTCCTGTTTTGCCCCCTGGTGGGTTTTTGTTTTCTGTTTGTGTCTGAATAAACGTTTAGCGTTTAGGTTCGTTCCTCAACCTCATGACACTATCTATCCGCCTGTCTGCATAATAGCCTCTAACTTTCGTTGATATTTGGCTGGCAGCTTTAATTACTTAATTATGACACTAAAAATTATTATAAGTGTCAAAAGTTAAATTGTATGACGAACTTTTGAATTTAGCGTAATTTGATTCATTGACTTTTTATTTGTTTTTGTATTGTATTAGTTTTACTTTCATGTTACTTTTAGTTTGTCTTCGTTAGTTTCATGTTTCCTTTGTTCCTAGTTTCCCGCCAGTCATCAGTTTCCATGGAAATGCATTAATCACCTCAGCTTTCCTTCACGTTTTCTGGTGCACATCGTTCATTTTTAGCACGCATGTGCACCCGTTATGTGCACTCCTGATTATAATGTAGATTTCAGATTGGAGATGCATCCATTAACATTGCCCCAATGGGGAGCTTTCAGCCCAATGGGTTTTTGATTTGCATGTTTCACGGGGAAAGCGACCTGGAGGAGTATGCGGAGGAGTTCATCAGTGCCACCCACTTTGCCATCTGCTATGACATCATGCTCAAAGAGGGATTATAGATCGGTTTAGACGACGAGATCCGGCTAGTGAAGCCGCGGGAATGCTGGCCGAGTACATCAACTTTGGCCTATGAATCTATGGATTTTCTTTTACTCTGGGCGATGAAGAGGATCCCACCACCAGCGTCCAGCCCCACTCAACATCCATCACCGCCCCAGAGCCAGACGAAGCGCCCACACCCACCGCAGACCGAGAGACCCAGCTATCACCTGGGCCTCACCATCTCCCATGTGTCACCTCAGTTGGTCGTACCACCCTAGCTTCTCCTTTCATCCCTACGACTGTGGGTTGCCTCCATCATGGCCTTCTCCCAGGTTGTTCTGGGATTTCGTCGGCCATCCGTTCCAACCTGGATCCTACCACCATCTACTCCTCCGTGGCTTCTTCAACCAACTGCTCCGCCCTGGTCCTCCCATGTAGTTTTCCAGCACCTCGCCGGTCCCGCGTCCACCTCCCGAACCTCCACACTTCTTTCATTCGAGCCATCCATCACGACGCGAGTCCACACCTTTCCGAGAGGGGGCATTCTGTCACCAACAGTATTTAGTTTTACCAGAGCCCGTCTACGGAGAGCCTGGTCACTCCCTATTAAGTCCTATTGTACTGAATTTTGGTTGTAGTTCCACCAGAGCTCCACTGGGGGCGATCGCCCATGAGTGTAAAACGAATGGGAGTCTATGGAGGTAGACGGCTAAATTTGTCTTTCACCTGATTGCCGTTGAAAAATTTCAGATTTGATTGTAGGTTTCGCACGTTCAACATGGGTTATAGGTTGAAAGTTGAATGAACGAGTATTATGTCCTTTTGATTTCTTACAGGTTGAATTGTTGTTGCCCATTACACGCTAGCATTCTGCTAATGAACACTGATTGGTCAGTGAAGGACTGATTTTGACCAGAGATACCGCTTAATGGCATTGAAGCGGGACCACAATGTGTGTGTGTATTTTCGGCGTGGTCTTTAAAAACAACAAAACAAAAACTCTTCTAGGACGTGTATTTACCTGTGTCGGCTGTGTTGCCGATGCCTCGAGAGAAAAGAGAGTGTAGAGCGCGAAAGCACCAAAGTGACTGAAGGATTGCCGTAAAGCAGTTTCTCTGGTCGTACGATGTGTATGACCTCATTGAAATTTTAAAAGACTTTTTAAAGCAAATAAGTGACTCTAAAAAAATCTAACACCCAGCAATGTGTAATTTATTTGCATCTCCTTTGGAATACAACATTCAAATTACTAAAAACATTAAAAGATTTCTTCACTTGTTAATGTACTTTGTTGCATTATACTTGTATTATCTGGTTTGTTTAAATAACATATATATATACCGGTATATATTTTTTTTTGGATGGCAGCAAACGAGTGATTACATCATAGAACTCAACTATGAATGGATTTGGATGTAGGAATTACTACCTTACAACTTTTCTGAAATGTGGATTTATTCTGTATGATGGTGCTGTTTACAACTGCTAAATGTAAGTCTTCTGGACAGAAATCAGCATTGATATTTACCTACATTTTACAAACCAAAGGGTATTATAGAGGTGTCACGTCATGGCTGCATTTCTCAAAGGCATCTCTGTCTCAGTAAGGGTAAGTTCACAAATATTATGTTTTCTAATGTACGTCACATGAGTAAGTGTATAATTCCCTGTTTAAATGTTAAGTTGGCACAACTCATCATAGTAAATAAGCTCATTAGCAGTTTTGCTTTTGATTTATGCATTACACACAGACCAAATGTTTCTGAGTCAATTCTGTTCCCAGCATATTGTAACCATTATTTTGCCCAGACCACATGAATCAAGGTTGATTGGGACACTTTTTTCCCAGTCATCTTTATAGCAAAAAGTGTCCCAATCAACCTGAATTCATCTCTTATTTTTTATGATTACAGACACTAACATGAAAAAAGAACATAAAATAAAACATCAACATGTAATTGTTTGTTGTGCAACCTGAAGTCAAGAGCAGTTCACATTTAACAAATGTCCACATTAGGCCTATGTGGTCGACAATATACAGTATGTGAAGGCATTCCTTTGTAAGCTGGCAAATTTCTCCTCCAATAGTAACCAACTGCAGAATCGCAGAACCATATACGTCATAGCAGTGTGAGGACGACAGTGCCAGCCTGACAGTCTGATGCCGGAAGTGGGCGTGGTAAGGCATTGCGCTACTGATTGAGACAGCCTATCAGCAATCACCTTCAGCTTTCCGCCAAAGTCAACTCCATGGTCAGATTTAGATAAGAGACGAAACCATGGATGAAACAATGAAGACGCAGCAGGTCCATCCCGGGAATGTGTCACCCTTGGCCCTACCTCGCCAGACTATTTAAATTTTCTGAATTTTCTTAAATTTTCTTAAATGTTAAATAAAGCAACATGGTAAAAATATGAAAATGACTTGATATTACTTTCAATTCAATTTACATTCTCCAAGGTATTAACATTAACATTTTTCATAACTCCATGTAGGACGTTTCTGTACATAAATGTAAGCACTGTGGAAGTAGTAATGCAATATTTAGAAAATTGACTGTTGTACTCTTGATACTCAAGTACTTTTAAAAACAAGTACTTCAGTACTTTTACTTAAGTAGACATCTGACTGTAGTCCTTTTACTTGTACGAGTAAAATTTAGCAAGGGGTATCTGTACTTTTACTCAAGTAATGAAGCTGTGTACTCTGTCCGCCTCTGCAATTTAGCTGATGTGCCCTCAAAGTCTGTCTGTGTTATGGGCCAATTGCCATTTGGTGGGGTTGGAGGGTGGGGGTCAAACGTCCAGGTGGTCAAACGACCAGGACTATAAATAGTATGAAAAGCAGCAATACCTTACTTACATCTTCACTCTTGCATCTGAAGAAGATTCACACATCAACCCTGAACCTTCAGCATCAATGGTCAGTAATATTCATATTCTCAATACTTAATATGATCACCTTGATTACAGAGTTGTAAAGTACTTGAGTAATTTTACTTGATTACTGTACTTGAGTATTATTTTTGGGGGATTTTTACTTTACTTGAGTACAATTAAAAATCAATACTTTTACTTAATTGCATTTTTTAAGAAAAAAGTACTTTTTACTCCTTACAATTTTATTTACAGTCAAAAAGTACTTCTTTTTTCGAAACCACTTAATTCTATTTTCCCTTGCTATTACCAAACCAACCGAATTGCGCTGATGACCAGTTTAATTTAAATGTTATTTATTCTGCCAATAAGATTCGTTTTCACATTCCATGAAATTGGTCAGACATGTTCACTGGTCCTATATCTGCATCGGCTGCCTGTGAGAGGCTTTTCAGCACTGCAGGATTGCTTTTCAGCCCCAAAAAGCTAGGCTTGACGCTCAACATTGTGAAAATCAGCTTCTGCTTAACAACTTTGAGTAGCATGTTGCATACTGGCATTAGATGGTAGTCTTATAGTTTGATAAATAAATACAATTAAATACAAACAGTTTTAAAGCAGAATAAAACCTTGTGGTTCATTCACTTCATCTTTTTAGAGATTAAAAGCTTAAACAAGAATCTCTAGTTTTCATTCTTGCTGTTACTTTTACTTCTTTAATACTCAAGTACAATTTTAATGTGGTACTTTTTTACTTTTACTCAAGTATGATTCTGGCCAGATACTTTTACTTTTAATTGAGTAAAATTTTCCCTCACTTGTACTTTCACTTGAGTAATATTTTTGAGAACTTTTTACACCTCTGCTTGATTTTTATTTTATATGTGTTAAAGGTAAGTAGTTGTTTAACTTTATATTAATTCTTAATTTGTATTTTGTCATCTGATATTGATCAAGTGAAGGCTGAGGACTGTCGATTCATTTATTTGTCAGTAATATATAGTTGTGTGTTATATGTGTGTGTGTTTTATCTCTTTAGAAGTTCATTGTGTTTCTGAGTGGACTCCTGCTGTACTTTCTGCTTCTTCATTGCTCAGAAAGTGTGGAGAAACAGAAAGCGGAAGCGAACCTTACAAGTCTTGGCCAAATAATTGAATTCTTCGATCAGAAGTGAGTAAAATAAAGGTTTAAAAATAAAATTTTATGATGTATAACAAAGAGGAAGTTAATGAATTAAATGTCATTAGTAAGCAGTGTTTAGTCTGCCGGACATCATGAAACTCTTTTTAAATCACTCCATTTGATGTTTTACAGCTATTCGGAAAAAACTGCAGAAAGGGATCTCGAGCCGTTTGCTATAGCCATCAATGTACCCAGGAATCAATGTCAAGGGAACTTTGATCCTTTGATCGGGAACTTCTCGAAACCTGAGAAAATAAAACTTGTGAAAGATGAAATTTATAAAGGAACACTCTAAAAAATGCTGGGTTGTTTTAACCCAATTTTGGGTCAAATATGGACAAACCCAAACATTGGATCAAAAATGCAATTTAAAAAATGTAACCCAATGGCTGGGTTTGTCCATATTTGACCCAAAATTGGGTTAAAACAACCCAGCATTTTTTAGAGTGAACGAATAAATTTTACAATGGCCAAGACCTCATTGCTGCAGGACGTTTAGAAGGAAATAAAAAAAACTCTTGCAGAAGTGAACCAGTGAATTACCTGCTCCAAACTGGAAGCTCATCATTTACCAAATTCTTAAGACATAAAAATGACGGCTGCGTTGTCATCTACACCGTCTACTCCTGTCAAAATATGTTAGGCAGTTATAACATTACACCAGTCCTTGAAACCTTGAAAAATCACAGTGGAATTAAAGCCTTTGTCATCAAGAATGGGGTTAATGAAAATTACCATAAATGCTCTGATTTTGCAGTAAACTGTACAGAGATTGTGAACTATGTTCCCATCTATTGCTTTGTGAATAAAACTGTTATTCCTTTAACAAATCAAAGTCAACAGTGATGAACAAGCTTATCAGGGAATGAGTCTGATGTCCCCATCAAATATAATGAACAAATTCTCAAACATGTAATTAATTACTGTACTAAATATGAAATGCAGCTCATTTAGTTTCTTGTTGTTTTAGCTGAAGTTTTTTACAAGTGTAAAAAAAAAAGCTGAGGAGGGAAAATTGTTTAGTAGACTTCCTGAGAGACAATGTGCTTATGCTGTATTTAGATGACAACTGTCTTGTAATGATGCTGCAAAGTCAAATTAAAAGTATCTTAAATGCAAAATGGTTGTAGATGTAAATGTCTGTATTATTATATAAAAGTATGTAGATTATGTAGATAGACAAAAACAAAACAAAACAAAAACAGAACATTACTAATTTGATAGATATTCACAGCTCTTGGTGTTAACAACTGTGTGTTCAGCCGAGAATTCAGTCATCAGTGGTCACACTAAATAAGTTAATGGTGTATAAACATGTAACAACACATAAACATTAGTACAATATTCACTTACAGATCATATTATCAGTCCTACAAAGTCATCAGGAACAAGGAATACTTTGACCATGAATGAACATTTTGTCATAATTGTTCTAAAACATAATTTCTGTACCTTTCTTTGACTTCAGAGAGCAATAACATGCTAAGCAGAGAGGGGTTGAGCCAGTCAGATAGGCAAGTTTGATAGCTCTCCTCAAATAAGGCACATTCATACCAACGCAAACTTATCTTTACACACACTTGAACTAACACATATTCTTTCAGGTAAAAAAAAATGCGGTTGCACAACAATTTCAACAAATTATGTTTCTTCGGTTTCAATTGAGCTGAAATGAGCATTTATCTTTCTGTATGAAATATTTAAGCAGTCCGGACGTATTACTAGTACATTTAAGTCCAAGACCTTTGTCTGTCAGTTGTGGCTTTAAAATGAATTGGCTTTCAGAAATATTATCGATTATCGACACTACTGGACAAGAACTCATTTGAAGTAATTGTATGATCTTCGGTAGAGCTGTTTTACAGTAATCTTTTTGCCAGCTAAACTGTGATATGAACTGTCAAACAGTTTAACACATTCATTGGTGGTGGTTGAGGAGATTCCCCCTTCCATGTAAAGTGCTTTGAGTACCCAGAAAACCACTATAAATGTAATAAATTATTATAGAATTATCATACAACGGTTGAGAGTTCAAATGTTAATTTTCAGAAAGGTTCTTTGTTTTCTCAGAGTTTAGCCCTGATGGATATTACAGTTTTTATGCAATCTTACTACATTATAAGATGTGACTCGCAATCGATGCGTGTGTGAAAGAGGGATTGTGAGAAAAATATGTAATGAGTAGAAGGTGATGAATCTGTGGAGGAGCAAAGAAACATAATTATTCCTAAATAATATGATAATAATATATTCTGCCATAGATCAAGCCAAATAAGAGCCTGTGACAATAATAAATATGTGTCACACAGAAGTGTTGACAGAGAAAAGGGAAAGTAGGACTTCTCTTGTGCTTAATGACTTCTAGACATGTGCTGCTAGTTGTAGATGTGCCGCAAAGACGCACTGCAAACACTTTTGTTGTTTCCACAGCGATGATGAGAGAAAGCAAAGTCTCTTTCAAGGAAAGTCTGTTCACTCGGCGGCCATATTTGCAACGCCTCCGGACAGCCGTTTCGGGCATACAAGTCCAAGTCCTATCTTTTTGAATGTGGGAATGCTGAAATCTCAATAAAGCCTTATTTTTCAGACGAGCCAATGAGCATGTGCAGTCCTAACCATGAGTCTCAGGTTTCAATGGGAACCGGAGCCTCGGCAACTTCAGTGACGCAATGACTTTATCAATCAGTGATTGGCTCTTTTACTTAGAAGGCGGGACTATCCCGCACAAATTCATCTTAATTTAAAGTGCTGAGTGCTGTACTCTCTCACCAGTGCCAGTATATCTCTCTCTCTCTCTCTCTCTCTCTCTCTCTCTCTCTCTCTCTCTCTCTCTCTCTCTCTCTCTCTCTCTCTCTCTCTCTCTCTCTCCTAGATCTTTGATCTTGATATCAGCTGATGATAAATTAAATGCAGCATTTATCTGTTGCTTCTTGTGATGGGAACTCAGCTGAATTTGCTGAATTTGGGGGTCAAGTCACCTTCATTTATATAGCCTAAAGCGGTTTTAACAATTATTGTTTCAAAGCAGCTTTACACTGATAATAGGAAATTAAATTAACGTATTATTTGGGCTTTACAGCAGCTCTAGAATAAAGTTATTGTCCAGCTAAAGTTAGTTTTAATTAATTCACTTCTGTTGCATCATGAGTTCCCTTTCGAGAGGTCTCTCCTATTGCGTAAGTAGCTTACGCTATGGGAAAACTCTTTTCTCGAGAAATATTGAAGTCTTTATGTAAAACGCATTGCAGCTGCACAGCATACAGCAATGAGCGAGACAGCTCGGTCATTGGCTGTGCTGCGGCAACTGCACGAACCTATGACGGGGCGACTCTGAACACGCTTCCAATGAGCGTGCTTCGCGCCCGCGCGCGTCAGAGCCCGCCAAGATGGGCGTGGCCAAGGGTATATATTGGGCGCCCCGTCGTCTGAGTTCTTTAGATTTAATCTCCTTCAGCAAAGACCTTCTCTTCGCTGAATCCTCCGGATTATTGGAGTCTTTTCGCCGCCGTCGACAAGCCTACAGCAGGACTGCTACGAGGACGCCGGCGCCTTCAGCCGCCTTCGAACGCCTTCTGCTAAGCCATCCGGCGCGCATCATCATCTTATATCCTTTACAAAGCTAATTTCAGTGTTCGCTCCAAGCAACACTTCTGAAAAGAGCAAATTGAGGCGTTGTTCCAAATGCCTTCCTGCGCCTCGTGTCGAGGCCTTCTTCCGGACGGGGATCGTCACATCATCTGCTCTCGCTGCCTGGGTCCGGACCATGCAGAGGCTGCCCTTACTCGAGGCGGATGCCCCGAGTGTGACTCCCTGGGCCTCACCGAGCTGCGCGCTCGCCTCGCCGCTTTCGCCGCGAAGGAGCCTGCTACCACCGTGCCACCGTTCCCTCTAGCTGAGCCGCGCAAGAAGAAGCGCCGCTCACAGAGGCCGCCAGAGCACGCGGATTTTAGTGACGTCACGCCGGGCCAATCCCCGCGTGCCTCACCGCCACCCGAGGACTCCCCGCCGCCAGTTCAGTTCACGCAGGCAGACCAAAACCCCCCCAGCGGAGCGTTGGGTCTCGTCTCATTTGGCGCGTCAGGGGATGACGACGGAAAGGATGACAGCCTTTCTTTTGACGCTGCATCCGACGACTGGCCGGGCTCGTCCTTCGACCCCGCGCCATCGACGTTAGCGGGCACGAGTGTGGGCTCCAGCATGGACTCGGAGATCGTCCGCATCCTGTCCAAGGCCGTGGAAGACCTCGGGCTCGATTGGTCTTCCCCGGAAGAACCCGCCCGCAGCCGACTGGACGAGTGGTTCCTGCAGGGGCGCCGGCAGGCCCCTCGACAAAGGCCCTCCCCTTTCTTCCCGGAAGTTCACGACGAACTCACTAAATCGTGGAAAGCCCCTCACTCCGCTCGCCTGAAGCCTTCTTTCTCTTCATCGCTCTCATCTGTGGACGGCGCGAAAGAAAGAGGCTACGAGGGAACTCCGCCCCTCGAAGAGGCTGTGGCCAACCACCTGTGCCCACCCTCCACCGCTGGATGGAAAGCCAAAGCTTCTCATCCCTCGAAGCCCTGCCGATCTACCTCAGCTCTCGCCGGTCGCGCATACGCCGCCGCCGGCCAAGCTGCGTCAGCGCTTCACTCAATGGCTGTCCTCCAGGTTTATCAAGCCAAACTTCTCCGCACCATGGACGAGTCTGGACCTGATCCTGAGGCGTTTAAGGACCTGCGCAGCGCCACTGACATAGCTCTGCGAGCCACAAAAGCCACCGCCCAATCCATCGGTCGTGCTATGGCTAACCTGACTGTCCTTGAGCGCCATCTGTGGCTGACGCTAACAGAGATGAAAGATGCAGACAAGGCGCCGTTCCTCGATGCGCCTATCTCTCAAAGCGGCCTGTTCGGACCAGCGGTAAAGGAATTCGCTGAGCGCTTCACCGAAGCCCGGAAGGATTCGCAGGCTATGCGTCACTTCCTGCCCAAGCGCTCCAGCTCGTCGCAGAGCCGCCAAAAGCCGCCTCAGCAGCAGCGAGCCAAGACGGCACCTCCCGTCTCTCAGCCTAGACCTGAAACCGAATTCCGACACCGCTCGCGCTCCGCCAACAGGAAGCAACCGCCCGAGCGACGGGGACCTCGGCCCAAGATTGTGCTGAACCCGGAGCCTCGTAAGTCTTCCTAGCTATAGGAAGGAAAAGAGAGAGCGCGTGTCTCGCAAAAGCCGGACCACTCTCTCCAAAACGTTTAAAACATTACCCAGTCCCCTTACAGGCGGCTGGAAATGTCTGTACAGCAGTCAATGGGCCAGCCGCACAGCTCGCTCACCTGCGAACAAACGCCGTTTTAACGGCGACACACAGAAATCACATAAAGAGTCATTTTCTGCCTGTGTCATCAAAGGGTCACGTGTCCACACTGAAGTGCGCATTCCCACATATCAAAACTGTCAAAGCAGTGCCAAATGCTTTCCCAGCTCAGGCTGGACGCCCCATAAATGTAGATCGTGTGCCCACTGTCATGTATGCACCACTACACATAAGCACTGTTCCCACAGTTATAAACACTTCCCCGGTAAAAGCGGGAAATTCTATCAGGGTAGCGCGTGTGCCCGCTGTCATGCACGCACCCCTACTCACAAACACTGTTTACATGGCCAAAAACCTCACGCCACGAGCGGGAAGTTTTATGAAGGCGGCGCGCGTGCCTACTACAGTTTATGCACCCCCGCCCATAAACACTGTCCATACAGTCTTAAACATTTCTCCAACCCACACCGTGAGCATTACAGATGTGGCGAGCGTGCCTGTAATCTCACACGCACCCCTGCACTCGGCACTCAACGAAGCTGCTCAGCGCGCGCCCGCGCCTCTGAGAGCTGTAAGCTCAGTATTAGCACGGAGCGATTCGCCGGCGGGAGCCATACGTCACTGCGACACGCCCCCAGCCAGCATTCAGCCCATATCTGTGCGAGCGAAAGCTTGGGAAAATATCCCCGACATGCCGAAGTGGGTGTTGAACATAATAAAACACGGTTACTCGCTTCAATTCGCTCGCAGACCACCCCGCTTCTCAGCGGTGGTCGAGACGAAAGTGAGAAAAGATGTTTCACATGTTCTACGCACCGAGGTGCTCAAACTGATAGAGAAGGGCGCTGTGGAAACTGTTCCTCCCTATATGAGCGAGGCGGGTTTTTACAGCCGCTATTTTCTCGTCCCGAAGAAGGATGGTGGTCTCCGCCCCATCCTAGATCTCAGACATCTGAACAAAGCTTTAATGATTCGCTCGTTCAGAATGTTAACAACCAAAAACATCCTCGCGCAAGTTCGCCCGGGGGATTGGTTTCTATCAGTGGATCTGAAAGACGCTTACTTTCACATTCCGATAGCGCCTCATCACAGGCCATTTCTGAGATTCGCTTTCGAGGGACAGTCATACCAGTACACAGTACTACCATTCGGCCTATCACTGGCACCCCGTACATTTACGAAATGTATGGATGCAGCACTTTCCCCCCTGAGACAGCGGGGAGTGCGAATATTGAATTATCTCGACGATTGGCTAGTCCTAGCACAATCAGAGAGTCAGTTAATGACACACAGGTCTTGGATTACCAGCCATCTAAAGTGCCTGGGCCTAAGGATCAATTTTGCAAAGAGCATGCTGTCTCCCAGCCAGAATATTTCTTTTCTGGGAATAGTGCTAGACTCAGTGCAGATGACGGCGCGCCTCTCATCAGAGCGCGCGCTCACTATTCGGCGCCTGGCAACATCGTTCAGAGCGGGCGCGCGCGCCCCCGTCAAACGATTTCAAAGGATGCTCGGTCTCATGGCCTCGGCATCAGCTGTACTCCAGCTAGGATTGTTGCACATGCGTCCTCTCCAACGCTGGCTAAAAAGCCGTGTTCCCACTCATGCGTGGCGCTCGGGCCATTTTCTAATCAGAGCGAATCACGGCTGCATAAAAGCCCTGACGCCCTGGAAAGCGGTCGACTGGTATCAGTCCGGCGTGAGTTTGGGCGTGAACACAAGGAGAAAAATGATCACGACAGATGCCTCCAAAATAGGTTGGGGGGCCCTTTACGAGGGCAGGCCTGTCTCCGGCTTGTGGTCAAACCCGGAGAAGCGCCTACATATAAACTGTCTGGAATTGAAAGCGGTTGCCTTGGCGCTCAGAGCCCTGCTTCCGTACTTAAGAGACGAGCACGTCCTGGTCCGAACGGACAACATGACGGTAGTCTCATACATAAATCGCCAAGGTGGACTCAGGTCGAGCTCCCTGCACTCGATGGCCAGGGAACTCATCCTATGGTCCCAGTACAACCTGGGCTCGCTGAGAGCAGCTCACGTGCCAGGTGTCCTGAACCAGGGAGCGGACATGCTGTCCAGAAACAAAGTTCTCCCAGGAGAATGGTCTCTCCACCCCCTGACGATTCAGTGGTTGTGGCAAACCTTTGGCAGAGCAGAGGTCGACCTCTTTGCCTCCAAGGAAAATGCACACTGCCCTCTCTTCTTTTCAAAGAGCACAGACGCGCTCGCCCAGGCCTGGCCGAGCCGTCCATTGTATGCCCTTCCCCCGATCGCGATGCTACCTCAGGTCATCAGTCGGGTCAAGGAGGAGAAATGTGCAGTGCTCCTGGTAGCCCCACTCTGGAAGAACCAGACGTGGTTTCCAGAATTAATGCAGATGATGCAATCTGCCCCATGGCCGATTCCGCTGAGACTAGATCTCCTCAGGCAGGCCAACGGGATGATCCTTCATCCCCGCCCCGATCTGTGGGCCCTCCATGCATGGCCCCTCAACGGGTTCCCGGGAACCTCCCCAGTGGAGTATTGAGAACCATCACTGAGGCTCGAGCGCCCTCTACAAGGCGCTTATATGCCCAGAAATGGAAAGGGTTCAGTGACTGGTGTAAAACCAGGAACTTGAATCCCGAGACATGCGAAGTACCGAGCGTGCTCGTTTTCTTACAAGAGCTGTTGGAGGCAGGCCGCACTCCCTCCACGCTCAAAGTATATGTGGCTGCCATAGCGGCGTCACACGATCCTGTGGAAGGACGCACACTAGGGAAAAACAACCTAGTTGTTAGTTTCCTGAGAGGCGCCAGGAGGATGAATCCCCCACGCCCCCCCTCAGTGCCGATCTGGGACCTGGCCATGGTCCTGGACGCACTCAAGAGTGCCCCGTTCGAACCTCTACGAACTGTGCACCTTAAACAGCTCTCGCTCAAAACTGCTCTCTTGCTGGCTCTCGCCTCAGTCAAGAGAGTGGGCGATCTGCACGCGCTGTCATCAAGCGCTACCTGCCTGGAATTTGGACCTAACGACAGCAGAGTTGTCCTTAAGCCAAGACACGGGTATATTCCTAAGGTGCTCTCTACACCCTTCAGAGCACAGGTGATATCCCTGGACGCGCTATCGTCTCCAGCAGACGAAAGCGACGCCAATTTACTCTGCCCAGTCAGGGCGCTCAGAGTATATTTGGAACGTTCTGCCCTGTTCAGACAGACAGAGCAATTATTTGTATGCTTTGGCGGCCGCACCAAAGGTTTCGCTGTTTCAAAGCAGAGAATATCGCGCTGGATAGTTGATGCCATAGCGCTGGCTTATGAAACCAAGGGCCTCCAGTGCCCCTTGGGCATCAGAGCTCACTCTACGAGAGGCATGGCCTCCTCGTGGGCGTGGTCAAGTGGGATACCCATTCAAGATATTTGTGCGGCGGCAGGCTGGGCCTCACCGTCAACATTTATCAGGTTTTATAACCTACAGGTCCCCTCATTGCATTCCAACATACTGTCGGTCTAACTATGTATAGGCTGGAGTGTGTATATGCTGAGCATTATCTCCTCCCTTATAGGGTCCGTCTCTGACTGACTTAGAGGGGTTTTTTATGCATATCAGTACATAGAATGTGCTTGTGTGTTTTTTCCACTGAACGCCCATTGGGCCGTTCTACATTATCCCTTATAAAGCCCGCCTTCGGCCGGCTCGTTGGATAATGACTTTGCTTGAAGGCTCAGGCATCTGCCTCTGGCTAGAATAGAGCGAAGTCAGCACGCACGGCGTTTTACATGGTGTTCCCATAGCGTAAGCTACTTACGCAATAGGAGAGACCTCTCGAAAGGGAACGACTCGGTTACTAACGTAACCTCGGTTCCCTGAGAGGAGGGAACGAGTATTGCGTAAGCTGCCGTGCTTGTGCCTGGTCAGTTCGCTTCAGTCGATTGAACCTAAAGAACTCAGACGACGGGGCGCCCAATATATACCCTTGGCCACGCCCATCTTGGCGGGCTCTGACGCGCGCGGGCGCGAAGCACGCTCATTGGAAGCGTGTTCAGAGTCGCCCCGTCATAGGTTCGTGCAGTTGCCGCAGCACAGCCAATGACCGAGCTGTCTCGCTCATTGCTGTATGCTGTGCAGCTGCAATGCGTTTTACATAAAGACTTCAATATTTCTCGAGAAAAGAGTTTTCCCATAGCGTAAGCTACTTACGCAATACTCGTTCCCTCCTCTCAGGGAACCGAGGTTACGTTAGTAACCGAGTCGTTATTAGCCTAGGGGCCGCTTACACGACCGTTCTAACACCGTTCGCACAACAGTGCCTGGCGGCTCGAAAACACAAACCTTGAATCCAAGGTGCAGGCGTTGAATCATTTTGAAAAAAAAGTTAACATATGTATGTAAAATATGTAAATGCTGATGTGTTTCAATTCAATAGTTTGTTTTGCACATTTCAACCGGCGTGTGTAATTACACTAGCTACTCTACCACCAAAAGATGATTTTCATTTACAAATATTCTCATCAATTCTAAAGTAATGCTATTTCGCATTTTCATAGCAGATATATAAAGACCAACAGTTTAAAATATAAGTTGTTTTTTTTCTTCTCTTAAGTCAAAGTTAAACCTCTTTTTTTATTTTCAAGTCTTGATTTGTTACATTGTTTTTACTGTTAAAAAAAATCAATAAACATTCAACTTTAAGTTGTTGTTTGTTTAATCACTGTACTTTGATATAGGCCTATACATTGGTACTAAATCACATGGTATTTGCCTCATACATCAATGCTATTCCAGACAATGTGTTTCTTACGATTAGAAACTGGTTTTACCTGAAGTGAAGTGCCGTTGACAGGTTTCCAAGTACATATGTCAAACTAAACAAAAAATACATTTGTCATCTCTGAAAAATGATATGATAGATTTTCAGGTTTGGTTTCAAGGTACTGTAGGTTAATATCCTCTTCCTCCTTCAACCTTTTTGTTATCTATGTCCTAAATTTCTCGGAATAAGAAAACGCTTCAAATGTTGTATTCTCTGATTGCACTTTTCAAAAGATTCAGACTGAATTCAAAAGATTCAGACAATTGATACAGTCATCGATCGGGTCAACTTTAACTACAAGTAATGCTGAGTGCCATATTGATTTAAATTCCAAAAGAAAATGCAAACATAAAATATTATTTAAAAATATTTACATAATAAATATTGATGTAGATATTTATTAAAACCAATAACGTTGTTGTTTTTTCTTATCCATAACTGATTCTTTCTAAGAGCCTTATGAACACAAAATGCCGATGGCATTATTCAAGATTGTGAAAGTCAGTGATTACGACAGTTTTCTTAGTAATTTTCTAGTCTTTACAGAAGAGGGTGGGACTACACTCCGAATAAATCCCATCCACTTCCTCTTTCCCTCTTATCACTCCTCAACAAACAACATGGTCAGTCACATTAAAGCCTCTTAACAACACACAATAGTGTTAGTGGGAGTAGTAGATCTTTGTCACTTTGAATGGTTAATTTTTTAACTATGCACATTGTATTTATAATTGTATTTGGTTTTTCTGTGTGTGTTTGTGTTTTCAGAAGTTCACTGTGTTTCTGACTGGACTCCTGCTGCTCTTCCTGCTTCCCGACTGGACAGAAAGTGTTGAAGACACTGTGGACATCAAGACTCTCGCCCACATCATTAACTTCTTTGAGAAGAAGTAAGTCTGTCTATGAAAAATTAAAAGCTCATAGTTTGAATCAAAAGTTAGCAATGAGGAAGTAGCAACAAGAGGGCTTTTCACACTGTGAAAACTCATTAATTACTTATTTACCCATTTACTAAGAGATGAAAAGTATTTCGTGTTTAAAAAATCTAAATGTTTTTAAAACATTTTATTTTCAATGAGGCATAAGCTAATCAATCTAATATTTTATTATCCTCGCAGCGTGTCGGTTATGAGGTGATGCAAACCCCAATGCACCAACTCAAACAATATGTGATTTCGGATGCAGCGCTTGTTTTTATTAAAATAAAAAGGTATAAAATACCAAGATATAGGCCTATATGTAAATTGCCATTCAGCCCCAAAATACAGACATTTTTTTGGCCACATCGGCCAGCCCTATACAGTCCACAATGTTTGTGTCTAGATACTCTGATTTAGTGAAACAAAGCTATGTAATGTGAAAAAGAAAAGAAAAAATAATGTCCACTCATTCACCTGGCCTACCTGGCCTGCTCACCCAGATCATGTCCGTGCAAAAACAGCCGAGGAAGTGCTATCAGACAGCTGGCTTCAATGCATAAGACCGGACCCCATCTCGAGGCCTCCTTTCATGGTGCCTGCCTAAACCCGTTCATTAGACCCACGGGTAACCACAACATACAGTATGTTTGAGTGGAAAATGTCAAATGGCGACGGAAAACGCATCTTTTAGAGTGAAGAAAAACATTCAATTCCTATCTTTATAGTCTGAAAAGTCCATTCTGGAAAAACTTGACAGTAGTCGGCAATAAGGATGCACAATGCAAGAGCCTCATGTAATGTTGTTTGCTGTGTTTGTTTAATCAATGACACTTGCAAAAATGCAAATAAGAACGTTAACCCAGGGTCTAGAAATGTAGCCTACAATGTGAAATATCAATTTATGGATATCCATTAATTAATTGTTAAACCTTGGTAAATTATGAGCAGTGTGAAAATGTAAGTGATAACCAAAGTGTCGAACTCATCCGCGGTTGAGGATACTTTGAAATCTGAGAACACGACTGACATTTGAGTGAGACGGAGCGTAACCCCGAAAAAGAAGTAGCCTATACCTGAGCCTTTAGAATGACCCAGGGTTAACTATTTCAAGTGTGAAAAGCCCTATTAATGAGGTAGTAGAGAAATCAGAAGTGATTGGTTAACAGAAAAAAAATATATTAATCGTTAATCACCCTAAAAAATGTTCCCAGCTATAAGAGAGTCGATGAAGATGGACATCCCCGTCAGTACGCCACCGCCATCAATGTGCCGCAGGATCAGTGTCTACAGAACTTCAATCTGAACACCTTCCTGACTCAGGAGAATGCTGCGACTGTGAAAAATGCTATTAGTGATGAAACAAACGCACTTTACCAGGGTTTAGAGCTCATCGCTGCAGGAACTAGGAAAGTTGTAATTAGTAAAAAGAAGCATTACAACATGCATTCAGAGTCTCTCCTGCTGAATCCTGTTGACAACTCGCCCATGAGCAAACTTTTGAATAAAAGAAAAGAAGACGGCTGCTCTGTTTTCTACACCTTTGAATCTCCCTGTGTTAACACATGTCTGAATCTGTCAAGTAGTCACAACATTATAAATGCTCTGAAGAAATGGAACGAACATGGTGGAATTAAAGCTTTTGTCTTCAAGAATTTCTGGAAGTTTGACACTAAAAAAAAAGACGCTGATAAACATCTTCAGACTGCGTTTAAGCAGATTGTGGCTAATGTTCCTCTCTTCCGCTGTGTGAGTGAGGATGAGTGTTATGCTTGTAAAGGGGAAGGAAACACTCCCATAGACGCGCTCTGTCTGCCTCCTCCAAAAATGACCAATAGTGAACTGTAACATTACAGGTCTTTTCTTTTCTATATGTGATTCTATATTAAGATATACTATCTTTTGTTTTTAAAATTCAGTCAGCATAGATTAACTCACAACCACAGACGGAGTCTCGACTTGTCTTGTAAAAGAGAAGGAAACATTCCCATATATCAGGACTGTCTGCCTCCAACTACCTCATGAATTAACATGAGTTACATTACACTTTCCTAAACACACTAAGCTTGAAATGAGTCTACAAGTAATGAGTGATGATTTAATTGATGTACAAAGACTGACATTTAATTCTTATTGAGATCTAATCGAGTTAGAAAACCACCTGTTCCTGTGTAGACTTAAAAAATAAAGAAAAGAAAATGTTTGTGAAAAAAAAAAGTCTGGAATTGTAAAATGAACTGTTAATTGATTGCTGGGTTTACCATTTGGCTGGTGTGAATTGTTGTTAATTATCTGATGGTAATTAAGTAAAACTGTTTTTTTTTTTACATCAGGGATGTATTGAGTCTAAGAGTTAAGTGCATTTGCTAAGGAATGGTGTGGTAATTTGTATATTATGGGTGTTTCATGTAGAATAAAGACGCCAGTACCCACAATCCCTTTCTCTTTATCTGTGGTCTATTGAAGAATACAAAACTGTTTTGCTTTGTACATTTTAACAGAATCCCCCGGTTTCACAGACAAGGCTTAAGATTAATCCCAGACTAAAATGCATGTTTGAGCTGTTTTAACTGAAACAATTTGAACTGATAGGCCTATATCTTAAAATATGTCAGTGACATTGTTTTGTCTAGAGATGCACACCAGTAATGTTTTTTTTTATAAGACATGTTCATAAAAGCTACTTAAATGTCCTAATTGACCCAAGATGTCAAGGCCATTATGTTTGATCATCAGTGATTCCCATTAACCTAAAATATTCAGTATTTGCTTCGTTAAGCCTGTAAAACAGAAGTTATAACTTTGGAGCTGGCAATATATTACAATAATTAAGCATGATTAATTTCATAAATCCTTTGTATAGGCTTCTTAACATGTTAATAATGCATTTAGTTGCTTTTAGTGAATGACACTCATAGCACAATGTAGAAAATACACAGTCAGCAAGGTCCACTGCCTTATGTCAAATCTTGAGACAAATAAACTTCATGTGTCTCATTAAAAAGAAGAAACTGATTGCGAGTTTGTCTTCTGCCATATGGTTGGTCAATTAGCGACCCCTACTGGACAGTTACTTATTTTGATCATCTCTACATTAAAGCTCATGCATTTTGTTTCTCTTTCTCACGTAATGGAAGTTGATCTGGTGATATTTGTCTGGCAGCAAGCGAGGGCTCACCTCATATGACGATGATCGGTGGGTTGAGTTACTGAATTTCTACAACATATGCAGAGCGAACCGCAGAACCATGATATTTGTCATAGCAGTGTGAAGACGACACTTTCTTTTAGACGACAGCGCCAGCCTGGCAGTCTCATCCCGGAAGTGGGCGTTGCAAGGCATTGCGCTACTTCTGTGTTTTAGACTAGAACATTTCAAAGTTTAAAACGACATTATTATAAATATTTTTTAAACGATTTAATTAAAGATATATTTAAGATGTGTATATATAGATATATATACATATATACAGGTGAAACTCGAAACATTTGAATATTGTGCAAAAGTTCATGTATTTCAGTAATTCAAATTAAAAGGTGAAACTAATATATTTAGTAGCTATATATAACTATATACATATGCATGACTATACTTTCCAGATGGCCAACATTTCTGTATTTAAAATCCTTTTTTTTGTATTGATTTCATGTAATATTCTAATTTTCTGAGACTTTAAATTTGGGGTTTTCATAATCTGTAAGCCATAGTCATCAAAATTATAACTTTGCACGATATTCTAATTTTTCGAGTGTACCTGTATATATATATCAAATATAAGAATTATTTGTCCTATTAACAAAAGACAATATACTACTATTAAAAATGCTTTTCAATTCAATCAAATGTTCAAGCTTTGTTTTCATTTTATTATTATTTTTGTTTAAAGCTTTGTTCAATTTATGTTGTTAATCATTTGACACAACTAACGGATATAGTATAATTTTAACTTTTAAAAAACTATTAACGTTTGTTAATAGGCCTACTCAACCATTTGACAACTAACACATTTTTTTGTTCATAGACCAAACACAACATCATTCTATGGTGGACTGCTCTAAACAAATAATAGCAAATAAATAAAAATACAAAATCGAACTAAATAAAATAAATTATAAAAAACAAAATCAAACCAAAGAAAATAAATCTTATAAAAGCGAGTGTCATGACGAAAGGCGCCTCAGGAAGCGTCAGATTAACTCCATGTGTATGGATTTTGATTTATTTACATTATTTGTCACTTGAGAATTATTGTTAAATGTGTGCCTGCATAACTTTAATAAGATTTATTTTCTTTGGTTTGATTTTGTTTTATAATTTATTTTTAATTTATTTCGATTTTGTATTTTAATTTAATTGCTATTATTTATTTGGAGCAGGCACAGCTAGTGTGTGATGCTTTTGCTATTTCAGGGGGGGGGGGGGGGGGAGCAAATTTTATTTAAAACATGCTTTTCAATTAGATAAAATGTTCAAATGCTCTAGCTTTGTTTTCGTTTTATTATTTTGTTTGTTTTAAGCTTTGTTCAATTTATATTGTTAATCATTTAAAACAAAACAAATGAATAAAGTATAATTTAACTTAAAAAAAACTATTAACATGTGAAGATATTGTGTTTAACATTTGTTAATAGTAGTACATTGCCTGTCTTTTGTTAATAGGACTAAACATAGTTATTATATTTTATAATATTTGATTATACATAAATATATATATATATATATATATATATATATATATATATATATAATATATTTTTAATGAAATCGTTAAAAAATATATTTATAATAGCATAGTTTTCAACTTTGAAACGTTCTAAAACAATAGTCTAAAACACAGAAGTAGCGCAATGCCTTGCCACGCCCACTTCCGGCATCAGACTGTCAGGCTGGCGCTGTTGTCCTTACACTGCTATGACAAATATCATGGTTCTGCGGTTCTGCAGTTGGTTACTATTGGGCCGGCGGAAAAACATCTCCGAGTGTTGTTCTTTGCTCGGTTTTTAACAAAAAGGAAACGTTCAAATCGCTTAAAACAGATGCGATAGCTGATTCGAATGAGAGATGTTCGACGGCGGCATCCATCTTTGTAATGTAGGATACAAAATAATCTGCTTCAAAATCCCAGCGCTGTCGTCATCGTGTAAAGCCCGCCCCAACGTTTCTGATGGGTGCCTCGATTTCGACGGATTGGAAATGGGTTTGAACCCATATTAGACATTCTCTGGCTTGAATGAGCTCTTTTGCCAGACTAACTTTCAGAACAAATCTAAATTTGCCGATAGTTGTCTGGGTTTTCCCAGGCTAGCTGTTTACAGGACTGATGAATAAATGTAAGTCATCTAAAGAGAAGCATCTGCCAACATCCTTATTTACTTTTAAAAAGTGTACTGTATAGTTTAGGCTTTTTACTTTTTTGAGTTGCCAGCAATAAGTAGCATATTATTAAATCATTATTAATTGAACTCTATAGGTTGAATATTATATGATTATGATTAAATAAATGGTTTGTTATAAATAAAGACAAAGGAAAGAGTGTTGACAGGTGGTCAGGTGTATTTGCTGAACACCCAAGATGCTGGAATTGACCTCATATTAAATGTACAGAGGCAGGGCAGTCCACGGCTGGCCAATTCCTTCCAGGAAATCACTTTACACTGAAACACCCTGTAGATCAGGAAACGTCAGGGCTGCGTTTCTCAAACGCATCTCTGTCTTTACAAATGTCATGTTTGCTTGTGGCATGTGAATGTGTGTATTACCCAGTTTTAAGGCAGGGTAGGCGATTTATTCCAGAATTTTTTTTGGTTATGCTGGTTGGAAGTCTCTCCACATCCTGATAGCAATCACAAAGTTAAGCAGTCTAAATGTATTTATATGTATATATTGTCTGTGGAAGGCGTAGAACCATAAAATGTTTGTTCGATCATAGGCATAATTTGCAGGTGGGACATGCTAGCACTTTTTGCCATATTTTCAATGTAAACTTTTTTGAAACATCTCGCTGCACGGATATACATAATGCAATCAAACATATCCATTTGAGATTAATTTGTCTTAAATCAGATGTGATCTGCTGCTGTTATCAGTGGTGCGGATACAGTGTTCTCTTGTGGCTCATGCACAATCTTTTTTACTGTGAAATCACAAAACAAAATGCACACAAACGTGTCCCTGCTCTTTGTAAGGGTGGATTTCCTGCAGGGGTTCAGGCTGCAAGACTGCCGAATAAATAAAGAAACGTTGTCAGCAAGATGGTAGAAAACTGTACATTTCTTGTCTATTCCACCCTCTGCTACTTATACCAACGACGGAAATGAGCACAGTTAAAATAGCTTAATATGTGGGAGAGCGTTGCTATAGAGAGTGACAATATTGTATTGCAATAGATAGCACTCCAAAGCCAATACCAAATCAAAACTAGTTAGCACATTATTTGGAATTGAAAAGTTTAATGACAAAATATGGTTATGGTTACACTTAAAATAGTTAAAATATAGATGTACGAGATAACTTATATCATTAATTGTACCCAGCATATATGTAAAATGTAAAACTAGCTAAATTTAAAATGCTAAAGAGCATAGAAAGAGTCCCCTTTTATCCTTTCTCTGACCATGTGACTAAAACTCAAATGTGAGACATTCAAACATTTCATAAATACAACTTCCCTCATGGTAATACAGGTGTGGCAGTTTCATAGACCCCTGTTGTCCACCCAGTTTGGCTTGATCACTATCAGCCCCCCTGTGCCTTTAGGAATTCCGAATGATCCTTGTGGTAGAAAGAGGGTGTGGGAAACAATAAAAACAAATGTCTTTGTTCATTTTCAAGTTTCTTGGATTATTTTCAACCCTACATCTTAAAGGGACAATGTGTAGTTTTTTAGGTATTTTATTATCTAAAATCAATATTTTGATTCATAAATATGTCCTCAATGGTGTTCAAATACCTCTGCCAATTATCTGACTTATTCTCGTGAACGAAGAATTTATTATCTTTATAAACAGTACATGGGACGGGTAAGTCCATGGAGGCTTCCATGTGGTTCCGCCATCTTGAAAAGCTATAAGAGAAGAGAGGGACAAAAAGTACTAGTTTCCACAGCGCATTTTTGTTCAGAGCCAGCGTCACATAACTGAAAGCAGCAGAAACGGATGAGTAGAGCAGTGAGAGACGCTTTTCAAGTTTAAAAGGCTGCATTGCACTGTTATTTTTAATGGCGGACCATACATATGCCGAGCAACAGGAGAAGAAATCCTCGTCGCCAAAAAAGTCCAAAATTGAACGTAAAAGGGAACATGACCGGAGATTACAAAAAACAAGAGTCAATGTCGGGATAGCTTTTTCCAAGTGGAAAGAGCTAACGTTAATGCAGGAGAGAGATTTCAAAAGAGACACTGAAGTCCTGCTTTCTCCTCGACAGGTAAGTCAATGTTACAGTCTTAATTACAAGCTTTTTTTCATTGCTTGGTTGTGTACTTTATTATATAGACAGAAGGAAAACTCGACCAAGTGCTATTAGAAGACATCCTGTCATAGGTTTTTGGTACATAACGGCTACCGTAGATGCTACACGCATTTGAAAAAGCGAGGCGCTGGAGAGCACAATTCGTTGTAATGCAAAATACAATTTCACCGCTAGATGGGAGAAATTTCTACACAATGTCCCTTTAATATAAAATCATTATATATGTTATATAGAGAGAGATTAGAATTAATATCATATATTGTAATAGACATGCACATTCTCAAAAGAGAAACGAATGAAACATCTTGACCAGTTGTTTGCTTAATAAGTAAAGACATTCTTTAGTATAAAGGTGGCAAATATTTGCTGACTTTCCCTCAAAAGAATTGTTTGTGTTTTTTGGCCCATTGATATTTGGGTGGGTGAATTACTCACACAAGGAGAAGCTTAAACGCTGCCAAAGACCTCACAAGAGAGAGTGGTTATGTGGACACTTTTAGTCCAGGATTCAGGACTAGCGAGGGGGGCGTGGTTTTGCTTGACAGACAGACAGACAGACAGACAGACAGACAGACAGACAGACAGACAGACAGACAGACAGACAGACGGGACTGGCACGGGATTACGTGGATGCAGTGATTGAGCCTGTATTTGAGCTGTTTGATTGTTCGTTGTTTGATTGTTCGTTGTTTGATTGTTCGTTGTTTGATTGGTTCGTTGTTTGATTGGTTCGTTGTTTGATTTGTTCGTTGTTTGATTTGTTCGTTGTTTTCCGTGGTGAAGCGACACGGTGGCCGCGCACGAGCGCACCCTGTTTGTTTATTTTTATTTTGATTGTGCATAATAAAGTACGAGTCCCAGCTTCGCCGACCTCGTCTTCTTCCTCCAAACACACTGAAAACACTACACTGGTGCCGAAACCCGGGAAGAAGACGAGGTCGGCGAAGTTAGAACTCGCATGTGTTTTATGCTGTTTCATTTTGTCTATCTCCATGTGTTCTCTATCCTCTATATCTACCTCTATATACTCCTCCGGAATAATGAATGCTGTCTGGAGACTATGCTGAATACATTCACCCAATCAGGTTGCTGTTCTGAGTGACACCTGATGGTTAGCATTGGAGAAGTGCCATTCATCAACTTTTCCTTAATGATCCTCGTATCCTTGCAATATTGGGTGCCACGTCCATTGCAAAGCCTTCTCTTCCTTCAATCGAACCTGACATCTCATCAGCAGTGCCACTGCCAAGAAATCCTCTTTTGAAACCCCACCCACGGTACAGGTTTTGTGATAAATTTCCACATTGTGACTGTGATCTAAACGACATCTATCAATACGTGTGTATACACCTCGTTCCCAGTACTTGAAGAAAATGGGTTACTTTCATATCGTCACCATCATTATATTCCTCGTCGCTACAGGTCAATCTAATGACGAAGGGCTGAAACAAGTCTTTGAACATTCCCATCCTTTGACTGCCATTCATGCAGCACACCAGGATAATGTGTGGTGGAGATTGCTCAACCACACTGCTGTACATGAAGGGTATTCTGAATTATGTATGTGCAAACTCTCCACTTTCTACCGACAAACCATTCAGAGTTCAACCAGTGTCCATTCAAGAGATTGAATTCAAATGTTTAATGTGGTTACAGGCAATGACTTATTTTCATCCAAAAGTTCCTTGTTCAACTCTCTTGTCTAATATTAGTCATGAACTGATCACACTCGGCATTGACATTGATATTTTTAAAGAATGTGCTTCAACTTGTGAGTATATACACCCCCATGACTCTGTTCCAGCAAAAGCACACGTTAAAGCTATTAGAGACGACACCATGCCTAAAGCTATTCAAGTCTATGTTAAACCAACATTTATAGCTCCAGTGTGTGTGTGTCAAAATTCTGGAATTAAATATAAATGGATTGGACATTCACGTTGTGCCAAACGATATGTAAATAATAATTCTTTCTGGGGTCCAACAACTTCCTCTGGAAATATGTGGTCCATGACAAAATCTATAAGTTATATGTTAATTACCAATCATGGGTTTGAAAATGTCTCAGTTTACACTGATTCAATTATTCCAACCTCACAAGAACAATACGGATTGTTGAAAAATAAATTCTGGATTTGCGGTAACAATGCTTACTCATGGTTACCACCGCAATGGTCAGGGTGTTGTTATATTGGCTATCTCTCAACCTCACTGACCTTCATTCCCCCAAATGACCAAATTGTAAATAAAAAGTTCACTGGACAAAAACGTGGAACATACAAACCACATATTATAATCTCTTCACATTGGAAAACTGTGGGAGGCTTTTCTCCTTGGTATGGAACAGTGCAAAATGCTCATGTCATTGATGATATTAGCATGCCATTGGAATCTTTTGCTAATTATGCTATTGAAGGATTTAATTTACTGACTGATCAAATGAAAAGTGTGAAATTAGTGGCCTTACAGTACCGAGCTGCTTTAGATTATCTCCTTGCAAAAGATGGAGGCGTCTGCGCTGTAATCGGAGATCAATGCTGTACGCATATCCCAGATATAGACCACAACATGACTGATGTGATCGAACATATGACTCGGTTAAGGGATGAAATCGAAAACACTAGTGAGCCTTCAACTGATGCTGATTTCTTTTCTTGGGTTGGAAATATGATTGGTAAACCTCTTTGGGATTTTCTGAAATATTTGGGTGCTTGTTTTGCTTTAAATATCGCCACTATACTCCTGCTGTATTTCTTTTTACGTATTACTATTTGTTTTTGTACTACTGGTTTTAAGAAACATAGTTTTTACTCACCTGCTAATGCTAACAAAAATGATAATGTGTATCAGGATATTGCTTGAAAGTCACACACACACACACACACACACACACACAGTTTTATTACCCCTTTGTTACTTATTATTAAAAACTGATTATTACTTACAAATTTATTTTACCATTCATTGCTTTATTAGTAATGTTACTCTTTACTAAAAAGAAATGTATCCATCACTTCTTCGTGTGACTGGATCTCAGTGCATCAGTTCAAGGCGGCTTCAGTCTGTTGTGGAAAAGCAGAGGATGTCAATCACACGAGTGATAATGGGAAGACATATTCGAGTGTGGAAAATGGGGAGTTTAAAATGTATTTTCATTCATATGTGTCTTCATATTTCATTTAAAATCAGAAATACAGAAATGAAAAAAACTGAGAGGGAAAATTGTTTAGAAAACTTATTGAAATGAGTGTGCTTATACTGTATTTAGATGGCAACTCATGTAATATTATATATATTTCTTGATAAAAATTAATATTTGCTTAATTTTTTTGTGTTGATTTAATTTCAGAATAATTCATGAACAGATGCAAACACAGAGTTCTATGACAAATAAAAAAAACAGAACATTACTAATTTGATAGAAATTCACTTTCCTTGATGTTAACTGCATGTTAAACCAATAATTCACTCATGAGTGACCACACTTAATAAGTTAATGGTGTACATAAACATGTAACACATACACATTTTTATAATTAGTACAATGTTCACTTGAACTGATAAGATTATCAGTCCTACAGTATACATGTTATCAAGAACAAGGAATAGAGACATTTTGTCATAATTGTTCTAAAACATAATTTCTGTAACATGCTTTTACTTCAGAGCTACAGCATGCGTGAGGTTTACAGTGAATGATTTTTTTCATTTTAGTATCATGACGGGCTATGCAGCCAATCACTGTTGTCATTATATCATGTTCTGTGGATGATTTCATTCTAGAATAAAATCCTAAAAAGAGGTAGCGGTTTGGTCATATTAGAGAGTAAATCACACAGAAATTACAGTCATAATCCACCTGAAGTGAAACCTGTTGGATATTTTTTTAGTTGCTTGATGCACAAGCGTTTGTTAAGGAAGGGTTATTTGTAGTCTTTCCCAAATTTTCAGAAGAGATGACAGAGTGAAAGCCAGTCAGATTTGATGCAAGTTTGATCTAGACAGGACACACTTGTGTAAGACAAAATAACCTTAACACACATCTGAACTAACACACATTCTCAGGTTAAAAAAATCTGCACTGAAATCAAAACACCTTCTGTTGCTTCACTGTTAAATTAGCTAATATTGGCAAGTTCTGTATATTTCTGTATGAAGTCTTGAAGAAATCCATCATATTATTACTTGTATATTTACAAGTCCAATTGTGTTGGACTTACTGATGGACCATTCCTCTGCAGGACTGCAGTAGAGAGGACATTCATTGTAAGAGTATTTGAGTTCTATATTTGCAGACTATAACTGATAATATGGACTGAATTAAATGCAAATGTCAAACAGTTAATTGAACATTCACACAGCCTGCTCTGTTAAAGATTGCAAGTAGTTTATTTGCATATGGCTGATCACAGAAAGAATATTCTCTGAGTCAGACGGTGACCAAACACAACTCCTCCGAAGAGCGTCTCCCTTCTTCTCTAAAATTCAATATGGTAAGTATTTTCATCATGGCTTTTTCTGTTTTGTTGCTTTTGTTCTTTTGTTTATCAGGTTTGTCGTTTTAACTTTAGGCGTCTGGTGCACTGAGGATGTTCATGTTCTGCCTTCTTCATCTGTGTATTCAGTGCGATCCGGAGGAAGTGAACACTAACGTTCTTGTTAAAATGATCCAGTATTTTGATGAAAAGTAAGTCTATATTTGCACAATTTACAGTAAAAATAAGTGAATGTGTTAATGCTGAATGTGCATGTAGCAAAGATAAAGGCTCAGAGGAAGAAGGAGGCGGGAACCGGCAAATGTTTAACATAAAACTTTAATCCAAAAATAAACACACAAAACGAAAGTAAAGCGGTAGCCTCTCACGGACGACTACTGCAGAAAAATAAACGAAATACAACATGTCGCTTCTGATAGCCTCGTGGGTATGCCTCGTGCATTTGATCATAATACATTTTTGTAATTGTTTTATACTTTGTAAATTGTATGTGTTGGACTGAATGTAAAGCACTTTGGCCAACGTGTGTTGTTTTTAAATGTGCTATATAGATAAATGTGATTGATTGACTTATTGATATAGCGCCGTTGTGCTTCGGGCGACCCAACTTCGAGTCCTGGTTCGTGGACCTTTTCTGATCCCATCCCCCTCTCTCTCTTCCAATTCGTTTCAATTTTCGTTCCAATTCTGTTCTATCATAATAAAGGCAAAAATAAATCTTTAAAAAAACAACAACATAAAGTCCAGGCCTGGTCCCCTCTTTTCCTTCACTGTCGTCACTCCTCCTTTTATCCTTTTATCGATATGGCTCGCTCCATTCCCACAGCTCTCGGCCCCCGCACTGCTTGCCACAGTGCATATCCAAGGAAAAATGATATTGATCTGTCTCAGAAACAAGTTTTAGTTTTTGAAAACTGCAATATTTGTGATTTTTGTCTTCTAGGTTACAGCCAACCAACCATGACAGGCCTTATCAGTATTCTGTAGTCATCAGGGTCCCATATCAACAGTGTACAGAACAGTTTAGTCTTGATTCGGTTTTCAACATGAACGAAATGGAAAATGCCTTCAATGATTTCAAGACTAATGGTCAGCGACGGCTTTGTGAAGTCACCCAAGACTTATTCAGTCTCGCTGCTGCAAAGCCGAGCTGGATCCAAATGACCAGTTCTTCTGAAGAAACATTGCGTTCTGAATATATTCTTATCTATCCTATGGATGCCACAAATACATCACCCATGGACAAAATTTTAAGAATGCCAAATGATGATCAATGTGTTGTTTTGTATACTTACTACTCACCTTGCATAGAAAAGTGCATTAATGATAAAGCTGACACTATTTTGTACGACCTTTCAAACTGGCTATACACACAGAAAACTGGGATTAAAGCTTTAGTTTTCCAAGAGATCTGGCGCAAAGACTGGACTGGTGTCAGAGATCAGTTTGCAAAGATTAATAATCTAGTGCCTCTCTATCGTTGTGTGAAGGAAAATAGTCAAATAAAATGCTATAAGTGTGAAGATGCTGGCAGTGAGACGTTAAATCAAAATTGTGTGTCTTAAAAAAGCATTTTATGTCAAAAATCATGCTGCATATTTTCAAATCACTGTATGTCTTAAACCTAAATAACCTTGTTTTGTCCATGCAGTAAGGGCATGAGTAACATGACTGTTCATGAGCGATTTTGCACTCTATCTGTGTTCGGCCAAAGAGTTTTGAATGATTATAATGGTTGCTACACATCTGACTATTGTTGTAGATTTTCCACTATACACTCCTGACTTAAGTTTACCTGGATCATCTCAATCGACACCCCTAAACGTCTCCTGATCGACATTCATAAAATGTCTCCTAATCGATGTCGACTGAGTCGGTCAGCGTCTTGACTCCTATGAACACTATGCAGAATATGCTTTAATCTGGAGGATCTCAGACAAATTTCAGAGAGAATACCACCAGCGAAAAGAATACAATTCTACAATTAAGTTTTTATGGCAACGGTGACATGATTCATTACATAATTTTTATACAATATGATTGTTTCTTCATATTTATAATATATATATATATATATGATGATCTATATATATATTCAGCAAACCCTTCTGGTAAATGAAAATCTGATTAATTAAAAAATTCCATCACACACACAAATGAAATAATTTATCAAGTCGACACTGAAAGTGATACAATAACAGCCCTAATCGTGTGAAATAGCCCTGATGCTGCTTAAGGTTAAAAACAACTTCAGTGAAACACTCGATATATTGTTGCTCTTCAGTGAAACTGAAGGTTAATAAAGATTTACAGGTGAATATTAATCTTTGTGGTTAGTCTCAATGTCATTCAGGTCCAGTGTGAAAAAGTGAATGCATAGGTCAGTTCCTGAACATTATCTCTCAACAGTTAACCAAATGTTTGCAAGGTTATTTTACTAATCGAATTTGTAAATAATAAACTCGGGTCTCTATATATGCTTCATTTCCTCCTGACCATCAGAAGAGAAACAACAGAGCTTCAGATCTGAAAATAAAAGAATATTCTTCCTCATAATTCAAGCAGTCACAATGGTAAGTTTCAACTCAATAAGTAAACGTTCTTTTCTTTTCTAAACACTCATCCTTCAGATCATCTCCTGCATGAATTTAACTCAAGTTTTGTGCTGAAATGAGTGCATGTTTTCTCTTCAGGCATCATTGAAGTGTGTCGTCGTCCTCGGCCTGCTTCATGTGTGTGTTCAAGGCATTCAGGGCGATGTGAACCCTGACGTCCTTGCTAGAACGATACAGTATTTTGATGACAAGTAAGTCTGTTTATACAGTAGTCAAATAATTCAAATCAATATTTAGTTTTCATTTAAAATGCATGTACAAAGTGTTGAGTTAAAAAGGAACAAGGTAAAAACAATATTTCTTGAAAACTGTGATAATGTCTAATGTCTTCCAGTGTCCAGCCAAGGACCAAGCCTGATGTTCAGTATGCAATAGCGATTTTTGTCCCACAGTCTCAGTGTACAGATGAGCAATCTGACATCCAGACTGTGTTCAGCAAGGAGGATGCAGAAAATGTAAGAAATATTCTCACTAACGGAGAGAAATGTGTGCTCTGCACTCCATCACAAAATGTCATTGCTGCACGACCAACACAAAGACCAGTGGAACATGCTGAGCATTTTCTGCTCTATCCTGTAGGTAATTCTCATGGACAAACTTCTAGCAAAGACAGACCAAAATAGCTGTGTAGTTTTCTATTCGTACAACTCACCTTGTGTGACGAGGTGCATTCAGAGTGATGACAATATTTTGCCAGGTCTTTCACAATGGAAGAATATCCGAAAAGAGGCAATGAATGTTTTTGTGTTTGAGAAGATCTGGCAGAAGGACACCTGGAGGAAAGATATGGAAAAAGATCTCCTAAAGATTCACGCAGAAGTGCCTCTTTATCGGCGTGACATCAGCGATAGTGTGATGCAGTGTCAGAATTGTGTGGAGAAAAACACTGGGAAGGGGATTCCTTTCTGTCTGCCTGAAAAGAAATCTCTACTTTTCTATTTCCGAAAAATGCTTTTGTCCATTATCAAACGTGCGTGGCGTGTTAATGAATGATTTGCACATCATATCTTTCATAAAACAGTTTTTGCCCAGCAAATATTGATTGGGCTATGAAATCAGAATTATTAATCACCAAACACATACAGTTTTTTTAATTATTATTTTTGAACACATGTTCT
>CM060630.1:27440000-27522500 GCA_030578275.1 Meda fulgida | reverse complement strand
TGTTTATCAGCTTGATCTGTTTGGCCTTGTGAAAGCAGCAGTTTTGATCAATGTTGCAATGTGTTGCAGCACAACTGACATCTGACACTTATCTCTGTACATGTGAATGATCTGGCAGTTTTTATTAGTTATTACAGTCGTGTGAAGCCAAAAGATGAGTCGCACCACACACTGCAAAAATGCTTTTCTCACTTATATGTTTGTCATGTTTCCAGTCCAAATATCTAAACATTCTTAAACCAAGAAGGCTTATTAAGAAGTTGTGTGGTTTAGTGTATTGTACTGTACAGTACGTTAAGGAATAAAAAATTTACATTCATTTGTTGTCTATTTTCTTGTGTTCATCGTGTGAAAAGTTTTTTTTAAGAGGAAGAAACACAAGTTACGCAACATAACTTGCTTATTACTGTTTTTTGTAGTGTTTTTTTTTATTATCTCACCAGTGTGCAAGATGTTGTAGTGTGTTGTGTGTGTTTGAGGGATTGTGTGTCATGTGTGAGGGCAAAGTTTGTTTTTTCAGAAAGATTGCCTTGTTTTGAGTGGAGAGCTTCATTTTGACCTGAAAATAGGAAGTTTAAGGAAATGGGCTAGAAGTTACGCTTGGTTGCGGTAAGTTGTGTTAAGAGTTTTGAGAAAAGCCTCATTTTTTTATTTCATGCTTAAGCAATCGAAGAAAAACTGTAATCTCCAGTAGTTCACACGACTGTAACAACTGGTAAAAACTGCCAGATCATTCACATGTACAGAGATACAAATCTGCTGCTTTCACAAGGCCAAACAGATCAAGCTGATAATGTGCAATTGCGATTGTTCTTGAAACATAAATGAAGACAGTTATAATTAAGTTAATTTACCATACGATTCAGTTGAGCATTTGATGAGTAAAATACTGATTGAAATATTGTAGAAACTTTACCTGGGAAGGGCTGATCACAGCAGGATTCGCTGCGACTCACTCGTAGCTCTTGTGAGGGTTGGCTCTTAAAAGAGCTGTTGAGTTTGATATTGTAGAGATCTTAAAAAAAGGACTAAGTAATCCTGCAAAACAGAAAGGAATGACATTTTTATTTTTTTTATTTTTACTTGCAAGTAGTCAATTTATATATAACTGTAGGATTTATTTCTGTAAAAGAGTGTTGCATAATTAAATGTTAAAAGCATTTTATGTAATAAGTTCACTGATATGTGGGCATTTCTATGAATAAAAGTATGTCTTTAATAGCAAGCAATAATCATATGAACTCGTTTAAAAATAGCATGATTTACATACAAACGGGACAGTTATCAGCAGTGTAACTGATCTGATTATGACAAAATAATCGAGTATCTAATGTCATGTGACAAGTCAGATCAACTTTTCCACTCTTGCAAACAGAGGTAAGTTATGAGGTGTGGAGAGACATTATGTATCATCATTGGAACATGAACAGACAGGGTCCAATTAGTAATAATTTTAATGAATACAATGCAATTGATATAAACTTTCTGACAGTGTGTGGGACATCCGACTACTCTCCAAGAAGGGGCGTAACTGATTTACAAATATTGCGATAAATATGTACAGGAATTGAGGCAGTAGCCAATGACAGGAGTAAAAGCTGCAGGATTATGTACGAGTATACAAATATGTTAGCCTGGTTAAAACCAGACCATTCTATAATAATAATAATTAATAATTCATTACATTTATATAGCGCTTTTCTCTGCACTCAAAGCGCTTTACATCGAAGGGGGGGGGGGGGGCAATCTCCACAACCACCACCAATGTGCAGCATCCACCTGGATGATGCGACGGCAGCCATATTGCGCCAGAACGCCCACCACACACCAGCT
Source organism: Meda fulgida (assembly GCA_030578275.1). Lineage (NCBI taxonomy): Eukaryota > Metazoa > Chordata > Actinopteri > Cypriniformes > Leuciscidae > Meda > Meda fulgida. The sequence goes on along the minus strand of CM060630.1, from coordinate 27,520,667 downwards.
TACTGGTGGAGAGGAGACAGTGATGAAGCCAGTTAGTGTATATATAAATGGGGATGATTAGGAGGCCATGATGGACAGAGGGCACTGGGGCAAATTTGGCCAGGATGCCGGGGTTACACCCCTACTCTTTCGAAAGACATCCTGGGATTTTTAATGACCACAGAGAGTCAGGAGTCGTGGTACCGTAACGGAACAGACCACTGACCAGAAGTTATCATAGCGATCAAACGACGACAGAACAATGCAATATCAAGTTAAAATCACTTTAAAAATAAATATTTATATTGAAGTAGCCTACTTTTTAAAGTAAACCCAGAATGAAGCGATACGTTTCCAAATTATAAAACGACGTCAATTGGGGGAGCGCAGGTGTGGACCAGGGAATCCGTGTGTGGACCACGGATGCTGTCTGTCATTGACTTTCAGATTTTGAGTTAAGGGTCCGTGTTCATTTCACAGAATTCTGTGAGACCAGGTTGAATCATCCACATGAGTGTTCGTGACCATTGAAGAAAAAACATTATTCCTCGAGTCGGGATCTGATAAGCTCAACGGAAAGAGCTGTGGAAACACGTCTGGTGTTTAACAGTGTATCATCAAGCAGAAGAGCATATTCTCCTTTGGCAACTTGTACACAGACAAATACATCGTACCAGCTAAAGTTCCCGATATACAAACAATGCCAATCCAGCAGCAGCAATCCTCACACTGTAGAGGCATCACAGAAAAACATTGGTGTAAAAGACAACGGCCCGTTGCTTTCGGTTCAAAGACAATGTTAGTCAAACAGGACATTATTAGAACTGAAACTGTAAAAGCTAAGTACAAAAATTAAATAACATACAATGCTATACTTTGTGGTATATTTCCTTGGCAGTTCATTACAAAAAAAAAATCAAAATCAAAACCTACAAAATCTCACCCTCCATTCACTCCCATTATAAAGCTTGGAAGAGCAAGGATAGTTTTAAATATAACTCAGATTGTGTTTGTCTAAAAGAAGATAGTTATATACACCTTGAATGGCTTGAGGAGTACATCTTTAAAAACACTTCTGCAAGGGTGTTTCTAATGCAATGGCTGAGGGAGTGAAGAAGAAGAAAAAAGAAAAGAAAAAAGATATTGTATGCATTGTGACGGCAATTACAATTTCTTAACATGGTTAATAATTAAATTAACAATGTAAGATCATATTTCATTTTCATGTTTATGTTCCTGCGTATTATTACGGCCACAAGGCAATTGCATGCCTTAAATCCATGAGAGCTTTATTGGAGGAACCCATGACAGTTTTTAGAGTTCTTGGAGGAATTATTAATTGTTCTATTTCGTATTGACCATTTTGAGGAAGTCCAACATATACCGTACATGGCGAGACACACACAGATGCTCAGTGACATCATTAAAGGAGTCAGTGATGTAAGTGTGAACTGTTTTAGTTGGTCTTTTCATGGTGTTGAAGAAGAGGGCTGGTCGAGTGTCAGAATAAAAAGCATCTTCTTCCTCTTCCTCATCACTCCTGCTTCACTGCAGACTCACACAACATCTCTGAACCTTCTCATCTCAGCAACAGATAACATGGTAAGTCATATCCATACTTCTTAATCACTTAATAATTGTTAGTGGAGCTAAAGCTGCACATTTGCTCAAGTTTTTTTTTTGAAAACTCTTAATTTTTACCCAAAATATTCTGAAAAAGTGGCCACAAGTTGTAAAGGAAAATCCCATTCCTACAACAACCAGAATGCAGTTTTAAATTGCTATGCACTTTGTGTGTACTGTGCATATTTTTTGTATAAGTATTTGTGTTTGCTTGAGGTTTTCTCTGTCCCACTGAGGATCCTCCTGCTCTGCCTGCTCCACTTCAGCACTTGTGCTGTAGGTCAGAATGTGGACCCAGAAATCCTCCAGCGTATTGTAACGAGATTTCTTGATTCGTAAGTGTCTTTGATTGAACATATAATTAGAATGTACAAATTAAAAAAGAAAAAGAAAAAAGAAATTACAAGTGTAAGGCCGTCTATATCGAACCAATGGCGGTATTTGATTAGTGGGGAAGGTCTCACGCGTGTTCCGTCTTTTCTCATGGCAAAGGGATTTTTTATTAAATGCAATGCATTTTCTCATTGTATTTTCTCGTTATTTCATCTGACTCCATAAAATGAAAAAAGGTTTTTAATGATATCTGTGCATCATTAAATATAAGCGAATGTTTGACTATTCCTTTACTTCTAATGATAATGTCAAAGTCAGTTAGAATAATCAAATATAACAATTTATTATGTCAGGTAAATGTCTCATTACAATTTCATAATCAATTCAAAGATAATCAACGCAAACCATCAAATGTTCTAGAACAAAGAGGAAAATCTTTACCCAACATTATGAAGTACATGAATGGTGAGTCTCGGCGACCCTCAGCATTCACGGGCTGATCTGAGATACAGAAAGGCCCAGAGCCTGTTGCTGCATCCCATTAAATAGCCAGAAATATGCAATGGTAATTTGCATTCAGAGGGTACACCTCTGAGTAGGAAGACCATTTGCCTATCTTCCTTTGTGTGCCAGTTTCTCTAAACTTCTAAAAAACCTTATTACCTTTTGTTTTACTTGTTTGGAAATGAGACATTTGTACCAGTCACCCTGCAACAGTTTAAATGATACTAAACATAATACTCGATGATATTCATTCACATTAAACCATATATATATATTCTTATGTGAGTTTTAGGTGTTACTGAGAGAGAGCAGGAAATGTAGATGAGGTGAGACTTTTGTCTCAGAGGAAGAGGGGGGAAGTCAAATGTTAATTTTCCAGCAAAATCCTTTGTTTCATAGACCAGTGGTCAGGTCTATCTCTTCAACCAGTTTTTCCAGTCTTACACAAGAAATATATAAAGAAAAAACTAAAAGTAGTGGATTTAGTACAACAGAGGTTGTTATAAGTTATACATCAGAAGTATTTGTCTTTTATAATTACATAATCATGTATAATTTTAACATTAAACTTTACATGTATTTATAATAATAAGAATAATAATACATAATTACATACTAATATTACTTATATTAATATTTGATTACATTTCCACTGCTTTCATTTCCAGCTTGGGTCCCGGACAATACGCTGTTGCGTTCAGAGTCGAGAGGAACACATGTCTTCAAGCTTCTAACTTTCCAGATCAGAACTTACTAGCTCAAGTGAGACGAACAATTCAGAACAATGGGGTTTATAATAATAATAATAACTTCACAGCTGCGAAGGAAGGAACAGTAGGACATTCAGAGTATCGCCTGAGGAATAATCTGAGGAACATTGTAAATGTTGCACATCAATGTGTGGTTTATTTCACTGTAAATTCACCCTGTTTGACAACATGCCTATCAGATGGGTCATACAACATTAAAGCCAGTCTTAGACAGTTACAAAACTATAATGGAATGAAAGCCCTCGCATTCAGATACATCTGGAGGTATGATACAAGGGAGGCGCTGATAGCCAAATTGAATGATATTGCACCTACTTTGCCATATTATCATTGTGAGAGAAACAGAAATAGATGTAATGGCCTTCGCCTGTAAGTTGCTTAAACTTGACAGTTGCTTTCCTCACACATAGGCAGTTTTATTTAGCTGAGGATTTTTTCCTTTTTACAGCAATTGCAGTAAACATTAAAATTGGCAAATAAATTCTTTAATCTGTGAAATGCATTGTGATTTTGCTTGTGCTTGATTAGCTGGTAATTATTGTTAGAGTAAACTGATGTCAGCATGTCTGCTTACTGGAGCAAATAAAAATACATTTTACTGAGCATCATTTGTGGTTCAAAGTATCATGTCATTTAAACACACTCTGTACACGTTTTTCAGTCATATTGATGATATCCTTCCATCATCTTATACTTTTAAGCTGTGGCATGAATTTTAAACGCTACACATTTAGCACATATTTAGATGACATATAAATACATAATTATGGGACCAGAGGTTCAGGATCTTGACTCTCTACACGACTGGAAGGACTGGGGAAAAAAACTGCCAGATCATTGATGTGTCAAACAGATAATAAAGGTCTTTTTTTACTACAAATGCTGTTTTCACAAGCCACACAGCAACATTTGAAATCATATTTCATTAAGTACAGTCAGCATCAGGTTTATTATAGGCATGTTATTATAGAATAAAATATAATAATAATAATAATATACAGTATAATGATTATTGATAATAGTAATTATAAGTCATTAGTTTAAACCAGTGGTTCTCAAACTTTTTACACCAAGTACCACTTCAGAAAATATGTGGCTCTCCAAGTACCACCATAATAACCAATATGAAAATACAGTAGGCCGAACTATTCAGCTACAGTTATGCACAGCTCAAAAATTAGGCAGTTTATTTCTAATAAGAAAGAAATGTATTATTGCCAGACACTTTAAACATTGTAAAAACACAGTTTGAATATTAACACTAAACTGTGCTCATACAGGTAATGCAGTAGTGTGCAATAAAAAACTTAAATTATGATTAAATTAGAATGTATTGCACCTAAAAGTGAAATAAAAACTGTACTGTACTTAAAATATTAAGTTTTTTAAAGTACTGTAATTAATTTTTTTTAAAAATGAACAGGCTGTGTATTGATATTTAACCTTTTTACACGTAGGCTACATGTAAAATATTCACTTTATTGTTTCCATGGTGACGCGTCATTGCTTCTTGTCACGTGACACACCGCGCAGCCACAATAGTCATCTGCTTTCATTTCCTTTTTTATTCAAACTATTCACAAATTTGTTAGCTATGCCATGACATCTATGTGATATTGTCAAATATGTGCAAGTGGAAGTGTTTTGTAACGGATCATGTTAGTTTGTGCCGCAGACGCAGTTCAGGGTATCGGATTTGTTGGATTTACAACACGTGAATTCATCCACTTCTCCCGAAATACATAGTAGAAATACAAAGTAAGTGGCCGGTGAACAGGGAGAAGAATAGAGTAAACTTTAAAGTTACTTACACTGTATCTGATATGAATAAAACGTGTCGTCTAATTATAATAGAAATGATTATTATTGCCGCTTCCATAGACATGAGTGTGTATTTTACTAACTGGGTGCTTTCACACCTGCCTCATTTAGTTCGGTTGAATCGTACTAGAGTTCGTTTTCCTCCTTGGTGTGGTTCGTTTGGGCAGGTGTGAATGCAGCAATCGCACTCGGTGCGCACCAAAAATGTACCAAACAAGTGTCGAGGAGGTCTCGGTACGCTTTCAAACGAACTCTGGAGCGGTTTGTTTGTGGTGAGAACGTGATCCGACCTCGACCTGACCCAACTGCCAAAGAACTGCGCATTTTTGGACTAAACCAGCTGCCGTAGTCAGCTGCGCTGTGCATTATGTCACTGTTTGGCAATCATAATTAATGCACGTGTCGCCTCCTCCTGAAGACAGTGACTCGCAGCGTGCATTGCATACAACATTATTTTCAAGCCGCATCCTGCTTCATTCTCAAATGTTATTGTTTGCCTAAAGTGGCGTAGACAAACTATATAATAAACTATGACTAGGGATACAATCAGCCCACGCAGCCGTCTCTCCATAGTAAAAAGCAGCCTAAGTCCTCTTTGTTTAATTCCAGGAGTTCTGTTGGAATTTTCCCGCACGTTAATTCTGACAATCGAAGTGCAGTTATGAAAATACGTTCAAGACCCATCTGGCCAACGAGTGATTTGGATGTTGTCACATGACTGCATTTTGGTTCGGTTCATCAACTGATTCGGACCAGAGCAATCAGTGTGGTGTGAAAAGGAACAAACGCCTGAAAAATGCTACAAAGTATAATTTTTCTCCCTTTGGTCCGGACCAAATGAACCGAACTACAAATGTGAAAGCACCTACTGATGTGAATTTAAATGTCTGAAACCTAAAATAAACATTATGTGGTTGAAAACACTGAATAGTGATATGACAGTGCTGAGCGTGTCCATCTTTGGCTCACGCCAGTGAATTAACTGCGAAAGACCGAAAGTACATTTGAATTTAGCAGGTGATAATCACTTGATGCACTGACCGTTTTACTCACACCGACTGGTGTGATCGTTCTCTAGGGACCAGCCAAGACTGATCACAGTGATCGTACGTGCGAAATTCATTGATTCCTCGGTACGTGTACCACACTTTGAGAATTAGTGGTTTAAACAATATACTATTTCAATAGTATTTTAGAATCTTTAACATTAGTTTGGTGACGTTGAACTGCGCGGGACTGCTCCTCCCAGTCTGCGACAGACAGTAATCAGTTGAGCGCCTTGCCGCCTTTTGAGTTTTAAGTTTTAAGTATGGAGGGGGTTCAAGCTGTGCTGCTTTTGTGTGTGATGTATTGGTTTAATAACGAGGTAAGTAACAAAACGTCAGAAAAGAGATAAGCGCTGATACTAAAGCGCATTCAGAAAGCTTTTAATGCTAGATATAAAATTAGACAACGTATGTTATCAGCTATTGCGGACAATGACCGCGAGATGGCTGGGACGAACACACGAAACAGAACAAGATTGATGAATCCATTAAAATAAACCAGAGTTGTGAATAATGTTATTATCGATTACATCAACTCTTTCTTTGCCACTTTTGTGTGTTTTAGATATGCGAGAATTATCGAATGCGTCATGTTTCGCGATCGGTTTGGATACACACTGAAACAAAACACTAACACAAAAACGGTATGGTGGGACAGCGTGGTTCCAACTTTCACCGAAGCACAGTGGATAAAGAATCTCCGGATGTCTAAGGACACTTTTCTGTACCTGTGTCGTCGATTGCAACCTCAACTGGAGAGACATGACACAAACTACCAAAATTGTGTACCCATTCAAAAAAGAATCGCCATTGCACTGTGGATACTTGCGACCAACTCAAGTATAGAAGCATCTCTTATTTATTTGGAGTCGGAGTTGCTACTGTGTGTCACTGTGTACCACACAAAGTACTTCAACCGAAAGGGCTGGCATTCGATCATCCTACAGGTTGTTGTGGATGGAAGGGGTCTCTTTCAGAATGTTTTTTTAGGAGCGCCAGGTAGCCTGCATGATGCCAGAGTGTTCCGTTTGTCAGGATTGTGGGACCCAGTGGATAGTCTCCAAGAACTCATTTTTCCTTTGTACTCACACATATGCCCATGGTGATGTTTGCCATGTCAGTCAAGAAGTCATCTCTTTGACGGTCCTATATTTAAATCAAAAGAAACTGTTATTAGGCATTATTTTTGATTCATAACTGTTTGTCAGGTCTATAGCCTACAATCAATGGTATTTTTAAATTAACTTTTTACACAACAGATGGACTCATACACAGCTATTAAAAAGGGTGCAAACATTAACTGATACCCAAGAAGGAAAGTTGATGCGTCAAGAGACCAGCCACTTCACGTCCAATGTCAACCTATAGACGAATCCGGCGAAACTACCGGAAGTAAGCGGGCGCCATAACTGAGCTGTTGCTGGGTAGCGTTGCGCCATTGCCTCCTATTGTTTTAGTTGTAACTTGCGTCCACTGGAATAAACAGCCCGCGATTTACGACTGTCACTAACGTTACAACTTTTATAATTGTTGATCATCGGATGCCAGGCGAAGGAGAAAATACTCTTGAATACCTTTAAAACAACAGAAGGGGCGCATTGGGGCAGTAACATTACTGTTATGTCTGTTGTTAATGTTTGATTTGCTTGACTGTGACAGATTTTTTTTTGGGGGGGGGGGGGGTTGTCAAAACATTTGGTAACTAAATAGAATTTAATGAAGTTTAATGACAACATTTTACAATGTTTAAATTGTACAATGACTGGTAGGATACAGTTTTTATTATTGCTTGACAAAGATTTCAAGATTTCAATTCCATTCTTGTGATTTGTTTCCGATTTTGATTCAATATTGACTAATTTGGATACATGTTTATTTTAAATTTTATTTAAAAAAATAATCTCACCTAATGCTGTAAACATAGAGGGCCCAATCTGCTGGTATTATTAAAGGTTTAAAATAACAAATTAAATTAAATATGATGCAGTTTTTGTTTAAATGACATAAGTAACAAATATAATAAATATGTAATATATTGTGCTCAGCAAAATCTCCTCTCTAGCCCTTTTTTCTATTCAATTAACATGCTATGGTCATTAAATGGCTTTCCTGAGCTAAATGTAACGTTATGCGACATAATTGTTCTCCTGCTGTTTTATTGACCTCTTTCCATGGTTTAAAAACACTAATTGGTCAATATTATGTATAAGACTACTTTCTAGCTGTACCTTACCCTTGCCTTTTGCAATGTGAAAATGAGATGAATAATGGACACAAATGAAAAACATGAATTTGTTTATTTGATGTCATTCATTTATTTATTGTTGCCAAATGAACAGATCTTTTTAGTTTCCTCGTTAGCTAACGTTAGCTTAGCTAGCTTGCCAAGCTATTTTCATAAATAATCTGTAAGATCGTTAGTACCTTCATCTGTGACTGGAGGCCACTGTCTAACATCATCAACCCAACAAGTCATTCTGCCTTTCTGTAGCTGTTGTTTACATACCAGTAACAGCTCAGTAATGGCGTCGCCACAAGATGGCAGCCTACACAGAACGCTTGTCGGATTCGTGTATATGCTAAAAACACACACATCCGTATCCAGTCAACAGATTGTTTACTGTATTGAATGATGCCCCATAATGAAATATTTCTTACTGTGAAAATTGTTGGAACAGAACTCTGGGACTGGGCTGAAAATGTGAACCTGGAAACTGCGTGTAGAGAGCACCTCAAATGAAAGCAAGCACACGATTATTATTGTTAGTTCAAGATATATATATATATATATATACCACACCATTTAAGATGGCGAAAAGAACGTTTGTTTCATTAGTAAAGATATTTGCATTAATCACATATTACAGGATCCCTTCACTAAAAAGATTCAGAAATCCAATGCTATATTAAAAACTAAACCGATAGGAAAAACTGTGGAAATTCTCTACATTTTATAAAATACTACAGCGCAAAAACACACAAACACAGACAATGTCTGACAAAGTACAAGGAAGCACAATCTCTTCCTTATTGCTTTAAACCCATAATTGCTACTGAAGTTTTATTTTTTCTGTAATATGCAAACTGGAACGATTAGAGGCCTTTGTACACAGAACACGTTTTCCATCCTATTGTTTTTCTACAAATACTTACGCTAAATGGACGTGTTTTAGGCTGTGTTCACTGAAGTCTTTCTCAGCGCCTGAAAAACGACAGGTGCTCATCTAAAATCGCCCAGCTGTTCTCACCGGGTACGGCCGATGACGGCCTGGAGTTCAGGAAACGTTGAAGCAAGAGCTCTCTTTACAAACATACAGCATATTTGAAGATAATAAAGCGACATATTTACATAAAAATCCCTTAAAAGTACATTGCATGACATTAGAGAATATCTGTAAAATGATGTGCGCGTGCGACGCAGGCCTATGTGACGGTTGGTCACTGTGAAAGTTTTCTGTGGAAGACGTGTTCTGAACCTGAGCAAATTATATTCTTTGTGCAGTAAACAAATGGTTTATTGTATAAATAATGATACATAATATGAATATACTTACTGTGCAAATCGATGGAATGATAACATTCAACTCACTTCGCACTGCATGAAGCTGTCTGGAAACGGCGGCAAAGAATCTGTGCATTTACACGCATGCGCAGATAACAAACTTTTTTTAAAAGTGCCTTTAATTCACATAGCTTGTTTCAAAACGCATGTAATTCTCATAAAACCAATGAATTTTTTATTTTTTTTATTAAAATCAACAACTAACTTTAAATTATTTAAATGAGCAAAATATCATTATTTAATTGGGGGCATCATTTTTTCAGTGTAGATTAAACTTTTAGACTCTAGATGTCCTGGCGTTCCATCACTGTTACGTCCCTTCATGTCTAGGGGTGAGGGTAACAAAATAGATAAATACTCCAGGTGAAAAACCAAGGATGACCCAAAACACGTGTCAAGTTCATGTGTTTATTGCACAAAATCTCTTCTCCCCAAAAAAAAAACGATATGGGGATTGTTATGTAAAGTAAAATAATTAACACAAGATATTCAGTAGAAAATATGCAACACAATACACAGTCTCCGCCGCTCACCAAGCCGACTTCCAGCTGCCTCCACAAAGTCACCGGACGCACGGCGCGGAGAGAGGTCAAGAACACCCAGCAGATCACGTCCAGCCACTGTCCACACAATAGATCACACAGTAATCCACCCAAACTGACGCAAACCACCAAGGAAAAGGGAGAGAGGAGAGCACTTCACTGGCTCAGTTTACAATAACCAATATGAATCGCCACTGATCAGCTCCCGCGTCAAATCAGGGGTCAGGACACGGATTCCCCCTGCAGGCGTGAAACAGAAAAACACCCACAGCAACACACACAACACACAGACCTCACGGAAAGTAACACCCCCACATAAAAACAACCCTATCATACTGTAAGAGTTTAACATTTAAATGTTACTATCACAGTTCCACCATAATCAAGAAAAATAAACACGGCCTTACCCACGGGACAGGGTATCAACCAGGATGATGTCACAGACCTCACGTGTCGTCGTAACAATCACACAGTACCATCAGGGTGGCACCTGTAGCCTACATCAAAAAATTATGTTTTCGGGACGCACACGTAATATAATAATGAACAAAAATAATGAGTTTTGGAGTGTAATCTACCCAACCAGCGTGTGAGGAGGCATAGAGCCGACTGTCACACGACAGTTTTCCGGCATCCCACCTCCAATCTCTCGATTATTATACCATGTATAGATGAATACATAATAATGGGACCAGAAGTCGAGTGTGACTGAATCAAGGGTCCTTACAGACTGTAAGGACTGATAAAAAATAATAATAATATCTGCCATATCATTCACATATATCAAACAATGTCAAACAGATTGTGAACCTTTGAAATCCTAATTTTTTAAATAATAATTTCCTTATTTACAGGGTTGGGGAGTAACGGAATACACGCAACGGCGTTATGTAATCAGGATACAAAAATCCAGTAATTGTTATTCGTTACAGTTACGTCAAAAAACGTAGTAATCAGATTATAGTTACTTTTTGAAAAAAGGGGGAATACTTTCAGGATTACAATGGTTTCATTTAAAACTAAATAAATCTGTATTTTGGCATAATAACACTATGTTAAGAGTTGCTTGATTAATGACTCACGACACGAGTCACGTGTGCCACCCGCTGGTGCATGAGCAAAATAACAGCTCTCTACAACAATCTCCTCAGACACAGATTGAATCACTGCTGCTAGAAACTAGAAACGATGCTGCCCACGGGTAAAAATGCTTTCATTTCTTGGAAATGCCGCTGCTATTTTGTTTTTAAAGAAGATTCCTTTCATAATCTCTTCTCAGTCTCACTTAAAGCTGCAGTCGGCAAGTCTGGCAGATTGAGTGGATTTATGCAAAATTTTGAATGTTTACAACTCTCGTGCCCCTCCCCCACTATCAACGAACACCCTCCCACCGAGTTCGTGCTCGTCAGTGCGTGTGCACCACGAACCTTCCCAACAAGTGCTAGCTATTCATACCAACAACTTTGGGCAAACATACTTAGATTACTAACATAACACTAAGAAATAAAGTAACTGGTTGATAAAGCACAATTACCTGTTGAGAAGAAATGTTGCAAGCTCTGCATCCAGCTTGAACCCAATTAAATCACGTAAATCTCTCCACCTTTCAAATGCCGATCAGATGTTGATCCTGGTTTTATTACGGGCACTTTCTTTCTTTACTTCTTTCTTTTCAGCAGGTGTTCTCTTTTCCTGTGTTGTTTTTGACCTCCTAGCTCTTGAGGTTATAGGCCGGGAGCCAGGTCCACTACTCAGGATGTTTTTTGCTACCTTTTTTTCACTATTATTTCCTATTATCTTATACCTTGGGCCATCACAAGTTGATAATGACCACCCCCAACTCGGCCCCGTTTGGCCTCAGGGCCCCAAAAACACCCTTTTGGGGAAAAGCTTTTGGCGGAATTATGTAATTATGAATATTAAGGTACTGCAGCTACATAAATGGTCATATAACCCTAACATTTTGCATAGTCCTGACACATAGGGGAAACTAGCAGAAAAAGATTCTGGGGATTGCTGCCTTTTTACTGTCAAATATCACCCTCAACATACCCCAAAAGACAAAAAAATGTCTGTCGGCCTGACATTTGTCATCAAAGATGATCATTTTCAAGCATTTTATTATACATATAACTGCCACAAATGTACATGAAAAACTTCCCAAGTTTATAAGCTTAATTTAAGTCCAAGATGACCTTTCTATCTAGAGGATTACAGCTGGTATAACCAAAGTTCTCCACAAGCAATACCATTCCATATGGGATTTTTGCATATGAACAATATATCTAAAAAGAATTGAGACTTGACTTATCTACTGCTATACTATATGAAGTGAATTGCATGAAAATTGAGTAATGTTATGCCCCTAGGTGGACTGGGGTCAGGGTGCAACATAGGGTACATTCACAACAAAATCAATTAACCAAATGTGAGATTTATTAAAGCCCACAAAGTACTTGCAACACAAGGAATAAAGATGACTCTAGTGTGCAGTCTGTTATCAAAAAGCCAACCTTCAATAGAGTAAACATTAGTAACCTTCTGTAAAGATAAACATTCTTTATAGCCAAATGGCGAAAATTATTTACCTTACAAGTGAATAATACTGTCACCCCCCTTTTTTTCGCATAGACAAACTACTATCCAAACTTAAATGGTTGTAATTCAAGAATGCTTTGGAATATAGACTTATGGTTGGTCTTGTTTTAAAGAAGACATTTGCCAGATTATTGTAGAAGTGTAGAAATGATGAAAGTAAAACATAAAACAGTTATAAAAGTTTGAGTTTATGAACATGTGTAATGTTAATATATAATTATTAATAGTTTATATAAAATATATATTACAAAATATATTTTAATTTTCATACGATTTATGAAGTAGACATCCTATTCAGAAGTAGTATGGGTGGTTTGGCAGTATTTGATTTGAATTCAACCTCTAATAAATGCATAAAAAGACCACATATGTGCATTAGCCTATAGCTCGCAGCAGCATCACAAATCAAGAATCCATAATATTTTTCTTTATACTAAAAAATTTTCAGACCTTTTTTTTCTCATAAAATCGAATTGGTGTTATCTTGTTATCTTGGTGTTATCTTTTAACTCTTGGCATGAAAACAAAACTGATGTTTCTACCAATCTTTCATGATTTTTCATGTTTATTGCTATTTCAAAATAAAGGCCTAAACACTCCCAATGAATACAAAATATTCTTGTTGCAAATTGATAAATTACTGCTCCTCCTTAAAACAGCCACCAAATAAGAAAACTAGAGATTGTAAGCTTTCAAATTATATATAGTTTGTCAATATTACTTTTGGTTTTTACTAAGATATTATTGTTTAAAATATGTAATGGCAAACGTCCCACCTGTGGGACGGTGACAGTTAGGAGATAAAACATTGGTAACCAGGTTACACACATAAAACATTGGTAACCACAGGTTACACACATAAACAAACTAACCAACCATAACCCTAACCCTTCTTGTGACATCCTGAAGTTTTTCAGCAAAGACAATTTCAGGTAAGTTAATCTATTTTTCTGGTTATAGAAAGATATTGATTCTATTGGGAGATTGCTGTCCTATATTTTTCTACATGTAAGGCTAGCTAGATAACATTAGCTAGTTAACTTGTCAGATTATAGCATAGCCAGTCAAATATAGCTAGATAGCCAGTCAAGTCAAGTCAAGTGTATTTATATAGCGCTTTTCACAATATAAATTGCATCAAAGCAGCTTCACAATATCAATCAAATAACATAATGTTTGTTTCTTAGTGAAAAAACATCCACGTTTGGTAGGGCTGATCAATGGTATTAATGCTTGGCTAATTATTTTGAATATCCCCAACTGAACAAGCCAAAGGCAACAGTGGCAAGGAACCGAAAAACTCCATCAAGTGACCTACTGGTGTCCTAAAACTCCATCAGGTGACCTAATGGAGAAAAAAAAACCTTGGGAGAACCCAGGCTCAGTCGGGGGCCAGTTCTCCTCTGGCGTTTATGAACTAGAGGCCGGATTTACAGTAACTGTAAATTTGATACAGAATTTTGTTTTATTTTATCACTTCGGGGTGGGTACGCGAACCGGAATCACAACATTTTATCTGTAGAGTGGGAAAGGGATCCTCCATAGGGAGAGGCTAGTTGGCACTTCAGCACTGCGTTGTCATCGGGTCCAGGCAAAGCTCCTAGTCAGATCTGGATACGGCCTGGATCCGGTCGGCTGCGGGAAAACCTCGGGATAAACAAAGACACTAAAATTAGCGTAGATGCCATTCTTCTTATGATGATGTAACGAGTACATCAGGATTTAAGGGAAGTGTTCCCAGTTCCGGCTGACCTAATCTATGCAGCCTAATATTGAATTATAGAAGTCTATAATATATTATGTGTATGCTAGGTCAAAGAGATGTGTTTTTAGTCTAGCTTTGAACTGACAGAGTGTGTCTGCTTCCCGGACAATGGTAGGAAGACTGTTCCAAAGTTTTGGTGCTAAATAGGAAAAGGATCTACCGCCCGCAGTCGATTTTGAAATTCTAGGTATTATCAACTGGCCCGAATTTTGAGATCGCAATAGACGTGAAGGACTATAATGCGTTAAGAGCTCGCTCAAGTACTGCGGAGCTAAACCATTTAGTGCTTTGTAAGTAATCAACAATATTTTAAAATTTATACGATGTTTAATAGGCAGCCAATGCAGTGTTGACAGAACCGGGCTAATATGGTCATATTTCCTGGTTCTAGTAAGAACTCGAGCGGCTGCGTTTTGGACCAGCTGTAGTTTATTTATTAAGCGTGCAGGGCAACCACCCAGAAGAGCATTACAATAATCTAGTCTTGTTGTCATGAAAGCATGAACTAATTGTTCCGCATTTGTTAATGAGAGCATATGTCGTAATTTAGATATATTTTTAAGATGGAAAAATGCGGTTTTACAGATACTAGACACATGACTTTCAAATGAAAGATTGCTATCAAAGAGCACACCCAGGTTCCTAACCGACGACGAAGACTTAACAGAGCAGCCATCAAGGGTTAGACAGTATTCTAGGTTATTACGTGTGGAAGTTTTTTGTCCAATAATTAGAATCTCTGTTTTTTCAGAGTTTAGTAGTAGGAAATTACTAGTCATCCAATTTTTTATATCAGCTATGCATTCCGTTAATTTTGTGAATTGGTAAGTTTCGTTAGGTTTTGAAGAAATATACAGCTGAGTATCATCGGCATAACAATGAAAGCTAATTCCATGTTTCCTAATGATATGTCCTAATGGTAGCATGTACAGAGTGAACAGCAGCGGTCCTAGTACTGAGCCTTGTGGTACGCCATACTGAACTTGTGATCGATAAGACATCTCTTCATTTACTGCTACAAACTGATAACGGTCAGATAAGTATGATTTAAACCATGCTAGTGCAATTCCACTAATGCCAACATAGTTTTCCAGTCTATTTAAAAGAATGTTGTGGTCAATTGTGTCAAATGCAGCACTAAGATCAAGTAACACTAATAGAGAGATACAACCACGATCGGATGATAAAAGTAAATCATTTGTAACTCTAATGAGAGCTGTCTCAGTACTATGGTGCGGTCTAAATCCTGACTGAAAATCCTCGCAGATATCATTTCTTTCAAGAAAGGAACACAGTTGTGAGGATACTGCTTTTTCTAATATCTTTGACAGAAAAGGCAGATTTGAGATCGGCCTGTAATTGACTAATTCTGAAGGATCAAGTTGCGGTTTTTTAACAAGCGGTTTTATCATAGCCAGCTTAAAGGTTTTTGGTACATATCCTAGAGACAAAGACGAATTAATGATATTAAGAAGAGGATCTATGATCTGTGGAAGCATCTCTTTCAGTAGCTTAGTCGGTATAGGGTCTAACATACAAGTTGTCGATTTAGATGAATTAACGAGTTTGCAGAAATCTTCCTCTCCTATAGCAACAAATGAAAACAATTTTTCCTCAGGGAGACTACAATGCACTCCCTGATGCGATACTGTAGTAGACGGTTGCATAGTTATAATTTTGTCCCTGATATTATCAATCTTATAAGTGAAGAAGTTCATAAAGTCATTACTGCTGTGTTGCTTGGAAACTTCTGTGCTTAAAGCTTTCTTTTTCGTTAGTTTAGCCACTGTTTCAAATAAATACCTAGGATTATGTTTATTTTCTTCTAATAGGGTTGAAAAATAAGCAGATCTAGCAGCTTTTAAAGCCTCTCTGTAAGCAATCGAGCTCTCTTTCCATGAAATCCGAAATACCTCTAGTTTTGTTTTCTTCCAGTTGCGCTCCATTTTTCTGGCTGCTCTCTTAAGGGCCTGAGTGTGCTCGTTGTACCACGGCGTTGGACTATTTTCTTTAATCTTCTTTAAGCGCAACGGAGCAACTGCGTCTAAAGTGCTGGAAAAGAGAGAGTTAAAAGTTTCTGTTGCAATATCGAGTTCTTCTAAGCTATCCGGGATGCTGAGATGATGAAACTGATTAGGAAGATTATTGATAAAGCAATCTTTAGTGGCAGAAGTTATGGGTCTAACATATTTATAACACGGAGTCGGCTTTGCAGCCTTGGCTAAATGTAATTTACATGAGACTAGATAATGGTCTGAGATGTCATCGCTCTGCTGCAGAATTTCAACGGCATCAACATCTATTCCATGTGATAATATTAGATCTAGAGTATGATTACGACAATGAGTGGGTCCTGACACGTGTTGTCTAACTCCAATTGAGTTTACAATGTCTTTAAGTGCCAATCCCAATGCATCTTTTTCATTATCTACATGTATATTAAAATCACCAACAATTAGTACTTTATCGTTAGCCAATACTAATTCTGATAGAAAGTCCGCAAATTCTTTGATAAAATCTTTATGGTGCCCTGGTGGCCTGTATACAGTAGCCAGCAGAAATCTCAAACGTGATTTATCGTTTACACTATATATTTTTACATTAAGCACCAACACTTCAAAAGAAGTATATTTAAAAATAGATTTCTTAGTGGTTTTGAAAATATTACTATAAATTACAGCAACACCTCCCCCTTTGCGTTTTAGACGAGGTTCATGTTTATAACAGTAATCTTGTGGGGTTGACTCATTTAAAGTAATGTAATCGTTTGGTTTTAGCCAGGTTTCTGTCAAACACAGCACATCTAGATTATAACTTGAAATCATATCATTAACTATGAGCGATTTTGAAGTAAGGGATCGAATATTCAGCAACCCAAGCTTTATCATTTGTTCATCTGTATTATATCTGTTTTTTATTTGTTGAACATCAATTAAATTTTTTTACCTGACGTTTTTTGGATTTCCAAATTCGGGGAACAGACACAGTCTCTATATGATGATATCTAGGTGAAAGAGGCTCTATGTGATGGGATTTATCTGACCTTGGTGACGCGAGGCCGCTAGCAGACGGTCGGTTTAGCCAGTCTGTCTGCTTCCTGACCTGAGCCCCAGATTGTCATGTTTTAGCTCTAAGACTATGTGCCATATTACTAGAGAGAAGAGCAGCACCATCCCAGGAGGGATGAACACCATCTCTTTTCAACAGGTCAGGCTTGCCCCAAAAACTTTTCCAATTGTCTATGAATTCTATATTATTCAACGGACACCACTTAGACAACCAACCATTGAGTGAGGCCAATCTGCTAACTATCTCATCACTCCTGCGAACAGGAAGGGGGCCAGAGAAAATTACAGTTTATTACAATTACAAATTACAAATTATAGCGAGAGCAGGAGTGGGAGACTAGCTAAAGAGCAGAAGTGGGAGAGAAATAATGGTGTGTTTGTGTGTGTGTGTGTGTGTGTGTGTGTGTGTGTGTGTGTGTGTGTGTGTGTGTGTGTGTGTGTGTGTGTGTGTGTGTGTGTGTGTGTGATGTCACTGTTATAAATATACTGATTTTCTGATGGTTGTCATCAGATCATCAGTCTGTGTTTGAGGGTAGACTTCAATGAAATATTAAACATGGGATCTCAATGTATTGAATTTACATTGAATACTATACATGATTTCATTGTTGTAATGAATAAACTGATTTTCAGATGGGTGTAATGCAACAATATATCTAAACCAGTCAACATGTCAAAAAAACGACAAAATGATGAAGACTGTACAGCTGGCCTTCAGAGTTCTTCAAAGCAGAAGCCTCCACCTCAGCCATCTCTGGAAATCGGGATCCTGCATGGTTACCAGGGGACAGTAAATGACAAGTTCACACCTTTGTCTTCTAAGGCTGATCCACTGAGTGCATTTACTGCTATCCATGATATGAAAAAGAAACTTCAAACACAAACGTTTGATTGTGGTGGTATGCAAGATGTTTTAGAATCAATTCCTGATGAATTGTCTTCTGATGGTGGTTATCATGAAAACTGTCGACGCATGTTTTTCCGCAGTGCTATCCGTGCTTTAAGCAAGCGTCAAACAGAAGATGTCTCCATTAGACAGACACGTGAGCATATGGATTTCCTCAGTTTTGTTCGGCAGTTATTGCATATTCTGCAGAAGTAGCGCAGTGAAGCAAGTGTCTGGAAACAGATACAGCTTGAAGAAACTCCAATCAAATGCATACAAACATAGAGAGAAAAAAGCTACGGAACTCCGTAATGAAGACTTGCTGTGCAAAATCAGAGGAGTTGACCTTTTTGCCAAGGAGGCACAGTTTCATGAATGCTGTCGCAAGCAGTACATGGTAAAGCGAGCACCCCTGCCTGACACTTCAGCTGCAGCATCTGAAATAGCTTCAAAGAAGGCACTGATCAGTAAAGCTTTTACTCGGGTGCATGACCATATAAAAACTGAAGTTATCGAAAAGGGCCAGGTTGTTAAACTTGCTCATCTCAAAGCTTTGTATAATGAAACCTTAACAGAATTTGGAGAAGCAACTGTTAACTGAGGAATTGGAATCTTTTCCGCCATCACTCTTCCTTACTGCGGGAACTTCAGGCGTGTGCATGTGATTGTAAAGTGCGCGAGGGGTGGCGTGTGCACGACCTGTGATTGACAGTCAGATCTCACACCCCCCTGCGCTGATTGGACACAATGAATAGGGAGCGGTGGATTTTTGCAAAACAAATAACGCTCCAGGTGGAGTTAGAAGCTCGGTTTTTTTTTTCTAAAACCAGTTTATTTATGTTGTTCTGTCGGATTATAGTGTCGATTTCACTGAATATGATAAAAAAAAAATGTTGCCGACGACAGCTTTAACGCGATGTCCGCTGCTAGGAAAGGGGAATTCCCTCTGCCAACGGCCCAAGTTCAGTCGGTTCAGTCAGGAAAATTAAGGAGCTTTAGTCAATATCTAGGCCTATTTTAAAATAACCTAATATGTAGATTGTGTATAATTTTTAAATGTTGTGTTTTTATTATTTCCTTGTAGCCTACATGTTAGTTAAAAATAAAACAAAATAATCTAATACTGTAGCCACTAGATGTCTGTTTAGTCTTTTACATAAATGTTTAATCAGGGCTGTGAAATTCTTAATAAATAAAAGTTGTTGTTTTTTAAAATAATATCTGTCCTTGAAGTAATCCAAAAGTAATCAGTTACTTTACTTTCATATTGTGGTACTTGGATTACGTTACTGAATACTTTTTTTTTTATTAAGTAATTTGTAACTGTAACGGAATACATTTTTTAAAGTAACCCTCCCAAGCCTGCTTATTTACAATAGCATCAGGTTAGGCATATTTTTGTAGTATAAATATATTCACCTCTCAGTGTGCAGGTGGAACTGCCAGCCTGGTGCTGCTAAATGTATTTCATCCAAGATGAGCCTGTCAATCAAACCTGAACACACACATTCAGTCAGAGGAAGGTACAGCTGCTCCTCATCCACACACACACACACACACACACACACACACACACACACACACACACACACACACACACACACACACACACACACACACACACACACATGTTGGTGCAACAGCATTATGAGGACTCTCCATAGGCGTAATGGTTTTTATACTGTACAAACTGTATATTCTATCCCCTTACCCTGCCCCTATCCCTAAACCTACCCATCACAGGAGACATTCTGCATTTTTACATTTTTAATAAAACATTGTTTTTTTATGTTTTTTAAGCTATTTTAATTATGAGGACTTTTGAAATGTCCTCATAAACCACCTATAAGTTGTAATACCAGTGTAATACACATGTCATCATACAAATTTGTGTCCTCATAAATCACATAAACCAACCCACACACACACACACACGCACACACACACACACACACACACACACACACACACACACACACACACACACACAGCACATTCTTCTCGGTGGAGGTCAGGATCCACTCATGGGAACTATACTGGACTCAGTCCAGTAGATGAAACATCTCCCACAGTAGCCTATAGTCTATTACCCTGAGGAAAAGAGAGACTGTATGGAAATGAGAGACTGACTCATAGGGACTCACACCTGACCAAAAATGCTCGTATTGACTGAATTCCACCTGACACCGGTTCCTCTCACGCATCCAGACACAGTCGAGCATTTTACTTCACAATGAGATGAGTATAAACGGAAAAAAGAGTTGAATAAAATCCCGAGGGTCCCTGCTGTAAACCCCCAGGATACTGTATTGAGTCCAAGCAGATGCCCTAAGAATGTCTTAGTTTTCACCAACAAAAAAACAGTATAATATCGACACATTTGGTTTCTTTTATTAGTGCCTTGACGTGACACGTCACCCACTCGAGTGTGGATGAAAGAAATTAAAGAACATTCCACGTCACGGTTAATTTGGCGCTGATGTGCGCGTGAGGAAAGGGCATTATAATAATGCTGTATGATAAGCTGTTCTGTGGGGATATGGACACTAGATGGCGATATAAGATCAGTGCACAATTCAATACCCGAAGACTGAGATCTGCTCTCCGCTACTCAAAATGTTTTGCTAATCATTATAATAATAACAATGTTGAAATACTTTAAATAATATTACTTGTATCCTTAACATTATATTATTATTATACAATTTATTCATAATATTTATTATTTTATTCCTTATATTATTATTGGTCGATTAATATTTTAGAATATTTTATATAATTATAATAATAATAATTGAAATTATTAAATGTTTAAAATTAAGATTACATACATTGGTATAATAATTATAATTAAAAATAATAATTCAAATGTTTTACCTACAAGCATAAAATATACATAACATGTTTACATTATTAATATTAATATAGTTATTATTATAATTCTTTTAGACAATCTTCTATTTAAACTTTTTTTTAAAATATGTAATCTACTTTTTTGGCGCAGAAACGTTTTATTATTATTAATAATGCTTGGACAACAATAACATAAGATAGTAATAATAGAAATAATAGAAATAAACAAATGCAAATTAAAAACGATAAATAATTTCAAAATAATATATACACACATATTTATAATTTAAATAAACCACTTCTTTCTTTCTTGATTGATTGATTGACTGATACGTCACTACAGATGCCACGCCCCCTCCAGCAGAGATCGCTGAGTGCGCGTCTCGTGCGCCTCAAGATCAGTCGCGCGCAGCAGCACGAGTGACGAGGAGGAATAAACAGGAATAACGGAGAGACAGTTACAGGACGAATGGCGCTCATGGCCGGGATTATTTACGCGCTCACCTCTTTTTTCCTGGGGATTTGTGCAGGTCTGTCCGCTCCATGGAATTATCCGGCGAATGAAGGTAAGAGGGGTTTTAATAAAAGAGGAAAAGTTTAGGGCGCACAGTAAAACTCAGGCGCACATGCAAGCAAAACGTTAACGATATTGGCCAGTTAAGAAAAAACAAAGGCCTAAGAAATTTAAAGAATTTTAGATAAAAGGAGAAGATAAAAAAAAGGAGTTTGTTGCAAGTGATGTCTGGAAATATAATGTACTATATACAAACACACAGCAGGACAATTGACATGTTAACAGCTTTAAAACAAAATATTATTCATATATAGATATACCACATATTTATTAACCATATTTTAGATTTTTATTTTTATTTTAGATCTTTAATTATTCACTATTATGTTTATCCTTCACCTAGTATGCTATTTATAATGTCATAGCCAGACTATGTCTTTAATTTTACCTTCAAGGTAATCTGGGCCCTTTTTTGTCTTTCCGTCACAAAAATGAAATAATCATTTGATTTCTGGAAATCTAAACATTATCCTACATAAAATATCACACATCATAATAATAACTGTTGCTTTATAATGATTAAATCTTGTGTGCTCTGTCTGGAGTGCTTTTTGTTGAACAGTAATTTTTTTTCATTTTCAAAAAATTGGTCTTTATATTTTGATGTCTCTTAATTTGAAATTTGATCATTCCTTTGTCGATTACTATTGTTTAATGATTTGTAAACCATTTTTCTACTCAAGTCAGTGCTCAGAAATCAAACCCTTTTGCACTTGTCTGTCACTTTTTGGCCTCTTTTGCAGCTGTTGTCATTTTTTTTATCAGAGATTTATGCCTTCAAAACTTCAGTTTTCACCACTCTTGGGTAAAACACACAAGTTTAGGTGATCAAATTCTCAAGACTTCTGTCTTTTTCTCCTTCAGTCCCGCTGCTGGATTCCAGATCAGTGCTGGGAGAACTGGCATGGGTCGCCAGCCCGACGGAAGGAGGGGTGAGTCAAAAAACACATCTCTCGCTCCCTCTTTCTCCATCTCCCGTTCCAACTTGACCTCTTTAGTATTCATACGTATAGTTCTAGCACATTTTCATACGTTTAGATAGATACAATACAATATGCAACATAAAAACACTCTTAAACATAAAGGTTCTTTACTGGCATCAACGGTTCCATGAAGAACCTTTAACATCCATAGAATGTTTCCATTGCACTAAAAGTTCTTTAGAGTGAACATAGATTCTTTATGGAACCCAGAATGGTTCTTCTATGACATCACTGCAAAAAAAAAAAAACTTTTGGAACCTTTATTTTTACTAATACAATATCAATGTACTGAAAGCGTCTAAATTGTTACTAAGCCTTTAAAAGGACGTACAAATGTTTGCAAATAATTTGAAGTTCATAGAATATTAAATTCATAGGTAAATTGCATTGTATTATTATTAAATGAAATTAATTAAAGATGTTAAACACCATCACATTTATTTAACAAATTTACAGATGTACCAAACATGTTATAACAGTTTAATTCTTCTCTGATTTATAGATTAAACGCTACACTAGATTTACTTTGAAACAATTTTCACTCAGAAATTGCTACAAAAAACGTGAGATTTTAAGTAGAAGTAAAAAAAGACTGAAAGAGTATTTTCTGCTAAAACATACTCCAATAAACTTTGTGTTTTTACTTTGAAGAGTTTCAGAGTGCAGATGACTATTTTTGTTAATTCCATCTGGAGTTTTTTAATAAATACATTTTCAATTTATAATGTCTTTTAGGCAAAGTTTCTCATCCTTTACTCAGAAGTGCCATGGGATTGTGTTTGAGTTTTAAACTCACTGTTTCAGTATAACCAGTTTTCAGAGGGATTTATAAACGTTTACGTATCGTATGTATAAGCATTTAGGTTTTTGATGCTGTAAGTAAGTTGATATTCTACGTTTCAGTGTCCAAAAATGTTCATGTCACGTATGAATACCTCCAAATACGAATGAGATCACCCTGCGCTCTCCACTTCTCTCGGATGTAAATTTTGGAAAGCTAGGTTACAGCGACGGGCGTCAAATTTCCTAAATAGTAGAGGGAGACAGAAATGCCCTTTGTTAGGAAACTCTATCCCTTTTCTATCAAAAGAGGTGGGGGGAGAGACTTGGCAACCCAGAGGCAGAGAAAAGGTCTGTGTGTGTGTGTGTGTGTGTGTGTGTGTGTGTGTGTGTGTGTGTGTGTGTGTGTGTGTGTGTGTGTGTGTGTGTGAGATTTCAGATCGAGGGGGTCAGCGGGTTCTGTCCTATAATATATGCTTCTTGGGATTTCTGCACTTTTCGGAGCCCCTCATCACCAATTAGCCGTTTAACATCTTAAGATCAGGTGGATCTAAATGACCACATCAGCGATTCAATAAAACACACAGAATTCCCTTTCTCTACAGAGCAGCTCGGCTTCCTTTCGCATCGATCCAAGTTTCATTGAGCTCCTGAGTTCCTCTCCCTCTGTGATCTTCTCCGTGATGGACAGGCCTTTGGCACGGACGGTGGGCGGGTATTCAGACTTTAATACGGCCAATTAGCTCTTTTCTCCTCTCGTCCTGCTATCGGCATCTCCGGGTTCTTATCTCTGCGCTGCTCCTCTGGGCCTCCGTAGTTACACGGATGAAGGGACTAGCCGAACGGAGACAATCACGGTCCCTGACGGATGCCAGATCGCTGTCAGTCTTATTATCCCACAAATGCTCAATTAGGTTTAGCGCGCGGTGAATAATTCCTGGAGATTATTAAGGGCCGTCAGGATGGTCTTTGTGGGACTGTGGCTGCTGATAACACAGGCAGAAATGAAAAAATATGACATTGGTATTGTGCAAATGCATTCAGTGGACATCACACTACACAATGCCTATTTGGCACAATACATTTTTGACAAAAACATTTTTTTTTTTTTGCTTTATAAAAATTGCTAATCACTTGGGAAAATTGTAAAGCAATCTGTACTTATTAACTGAGATTGAACACTTGTAAGTCACTTTGTGCATTCATTGATTTAGCAGACGATTTTATCCATAGTTCAAGGTCAAATGGCAAATTAATAATGCACTTACACTACCATCAAAAGTTTGGAATAATTATGATTTAATTTTTTTTATTAATCATCTTATATTAGAATAATCATATTGGAATGATTTTTGAAGGATCATGCAACACTGGAGTAATGTTGCTGAAAATTCAGCTTTCATCACAGGAATAAATTACATTTTGAAATATATTCAAATAGAAAAAAAAAACATTTATTGCAGATTTTACATTTTTAAGGAAATAAATGCAACCGTGGTGAGCGTAAGATACTTCTTTCAGAAACTTAAAAAAAATGTTAATTATTCCAAACTTTTGACCGCAGGTTAACATGACCCAGTCAGACTCTTGGGTATTAGCATGTGTTTAGAGTGTGTTCATTTTCTGTAATAAAAGTCATTACTGCTGATTAGATGATGAAAACTCAATGAGTCCAATCAGTGGCTGTAATGCTGGTTTAGCAGACGCTGAGAAGTGTTAGGCTGTGCAACATTAATGACTGTCTAGAGTTGTTATTGTATCTGAGGCTAGTCGAAGAAGAAGAAAACTGATTTTCTGAGGTTAGTTCAGGCAAACTTATACTCAAGCCTGTAAGAGTGAAACAGATGTTATGTTTCAGATTTAAATTTACTCTACAGCTTCCCATTGTTCAGTCCCGTTTTAACTCTGGATGACCTCATGTTTGTTTTGTTAAATGATCCGTTGTTTTCTGTTTCTTGGGAGTTTATGTTAGTGATGCGCCGATTTCAAAATTTTGTCCGATAAACGATAATTCTTTATATTTGAAAGCCGATAACCGTTATATTAGCCGATATATCTAAATCCAAAATTTTATAAAATTTTATATAATTTTTGAGAGCCTGATTACAAAAACAAAAGACTCACCATTAGAATCCCCAAATTATAATGTTCTCGTTATAATTTTATGTAGCCTATATAACAGACTTGCGCTGCACATGATGCACTTGACTGTATTTTCTTTTTTGAAGTGATTCCCATCATATTTCAAGAAATTCAAAACTCAAATAATACATTATTTATCAGCTTTAATATATTGACCAAGTTTTCTTATTGGGCCGATAACATTAAAGGTCAATACTGGTATGGTGCCCGATATATCCTGCATCCCTACTTTATGTATCTCAGTTTTTTATAGGGATGCTCTAATTGGAATTGATTGATTGGTTTCATCACAAGTTCTTTCATAACTGGTTGACAAAATACCCTTTGATTTATTGATAATCATATAAATAAGCAGAAAAGTACTAACAAACATTTTCTATTGACCTAATATAACAAGTTCGCTTACACAAAACCTCCATTATAGGATACATGAGGACATACAGTAGCCCTAGCTTAAAGTGCAATTGACATAAAAAAAACCTCACAGGTGAAATTAAATTATTTTCAATGTCATTTGCATCGTTTGAATTATTTTATTTTAATTTATTTTTAAAAAGTAACTTGTGACTTTGCTAGTAAATTCATTAAAGAACTGACTCGTGAATTTGTGAATCCAAACGAGATGCGCTGTTTCTGATTCAGTAAAAAGAACCAGCTTAAAAAAGTAATTTGTTCGTGAATCGGAAAAGGACAACTCAGTAGTAATACTTGTTTTTTGTCTCATTACATTTCATTTAATCACATCATTCTCTATAGGGCACAGCTGATTGGTTCCTGCTGTATCAGTAGCCAATGAGCTCACTGCTCAACTTTCAAATACTTGGTCAGCATTTGCAGCGCACTTTCAGAACTGTATAAATCTGCTACGGAATTGAGAAGGTCTTAAAAATTATGTAAATCATTTATTTATTTCTCATTCCTAACATTGTTCTTGTGCTGTCTCATGCAGTGGGAAGAGGTGAGCATCATGGACGAGAAGAACATCCCCATCAGAACATACCAGGTGTGTAACGTAATGGAGCCCAGTCAGAACAACTGGCTCAGGACTCACTGGATACGGCGTGGCCCGGCCCAGCGTATCTACATCGAGATTAAATTCACCCTGCGTGACTGTAACAGCCTGCCCGGCGTCATCGGCACCTGCAAAGAGACGTTCAACCTCTACTACCTGGAGTCTGACTCTGATAACGAGCGGTACACTCACGAGAGCCGCTTTGCTAAGATCGACACGGTGGCGGCGGACGAGAGCTTCACGCAGGTGGATATTGGTGATCGGATCATGAAGCTGAACACTGAGGTTCGGGATGTCGGCGTTATGAGCCGCACGGGCTTCTATCTGGCCTTTCAGGATGTAGGGGCTTGTATCGCGCTGGTTTCTGTTCGTGTGTTTTACAAAAAGTGTCCGCTAGCCGTAAGGAACCTAGCGCAGTTTCCTGACACAGTAACTGGGGCGGACACGTCCTCCCTGGTGGAGGTGCGCGGCTCCTGTGTGAATAGTTCGGAAGAGCAGGAGGTTCCCAAAATGTACTGTGGCGCAGATGGAGAGTGGCTGGTGCCCATCGGGAATTGCCTGTGTAACCCTGGATACGAGGAAAGGAATGAGCAATGTCAAGGTAAGACATTTCTGATGTTACAGTCAAACTAGCACAACCGATCTTGGGCAATATTTTTTTATTTTTCAGTTATTGAGTTGGAATTTTAAATTGAATTGGCCACATCCACAGGAAGTTGGTTGTTCTGTCATTCTTTCTGTCTGTAAGGCCTATGCGGGTCATGTACAACAAACGTCCACATTCTGGTTTTCGCATCGCTTCAGGTTCAGTTCTTTTGAACATGCTAGCCTTATCTACCAAAGATGACCAAAACTAATGTTCATCGCATATGCAGGTTGACATTTTTTTTGACACATAAAAATTCCACAGCTATCGAAATCAGTTCAAGCTGCTGTTAACGCTTTCTCCGTCTGAAACCAGTTTTCCGGTCTGTTCCTGTGATGTTCGGCATAAAGCCTATAGAGTGCAACATTCAGGTTCCAGAAGATTTTTTTTTTTCCTCCATAATGGAATAACATTTTTAATAATAACTTGTAATTATGTAATAATTGTACATATGAAAATAATTGATGGTATATGCTTTTGTTAAAGCCATCAGGCAGCATTATTATCAAAATTCCTGGTGATAAACTCTGTCTGTAAGGACAGACAGTAAGGACAGACAGAACATTACCCATGATTCTGCAAAGAAATCTCCACCTATCATTTAATAATTTAATCAAAAATAAGTTACTGCTGCTCGGCCACTCCCATGAAGCACTGCGAATGACGTAGTCATTTTCCCTATGCTCTCAAATGACTTAACGCAAAATTTATTGTATCTGTATGTATAATCAAAATACATTTTTTAAATATTTATCCATCATTTTTTTATTTGATTATGCCATTCGCAATGGGATTGAAGCTTTCCCTTGTTAAAGCTTTTAATTACATAGTCTTGTGCGCGTGATTTTTTTTCCCCAAACCACTTCAGCGGAAATCCCGCCCTGCAGCCGATTTCATTGGTTTCGGTTACAGTGACTGGTAGGTTTAGGGATCAGTGTTTGGTGTAGGCAATCAGTACAGTGTTTTGTTCGATTTTCAAATACTTTTTGGCTTCAAACAAAGTTTGTAATGTTTTACTCCCAGAGCTGGTTCATGGCTTAGTTATAACTCTTAAATGAAGACTTTTAAAAAATCCCTATGGGAGAAGTGAATGGGAAAAATACTTCCAGATCCGAGGCTGCTGAAAAAGGGTGGTGGTGTCTGTTGCATTCTATAAAGTTTAAAACATCTAATTAAACTTTTTTTTCAAAGCGTTTCTATTTAAAAATTGCAGTTATGACTTTCTTAGAATTTAAAAATTCATTTGAATACTACTCTCTTACATGCAAATTGCAATTATGCGTCATGTTTGTTAATTTCAAATTCAATTCAAATTCACTGAATGGCGCACAACACTGCCATCCATCCATCCATCTTTTTCCTTCTTCTTTCAAGCGTCTGTCATCAGGTGGTAATAATAGCACTTCTGATTGGTTTATCAGCATTTGTGTTTGTATAATAAGGACTGAGATCGTTCCTCCCAGAAGGGCCGTTACTTGAGAACAAGAGATGCTGATTACAAACAGAGGACGAGAGGAGAGTGCTGTCCTCAACAAAGCGTTCTCACGGAACTGAGTTCATTATAATTCATTCTAATATTAAATTAATTGTAATCAACAGATTTTTGGCAACTTCATGCCACATCATAGGATGTGACTCACTGTGGATGTGTGTGTGTGTGTGTGTGTGTGTGTGTGTGTGTGTGTGTGTGTGTGTGAGAGAGAGAGAGGGATCGCAAGAGAAAGATGGAATGAGTTGAGGCATGTTATCAAGAATCTAAAAATGGCAGAGGGCCACGAGTGTGATGAATGGATCCTTGGAGGAGGAAAAATGTAATTATCTTTAAAACTGACATCTCATTCTGCCATAGATCAAGCCAAATAAGAGCCTGTGACAATAATAAATACGTGTCACACAGAAGTGTTGACAGAGAAAAGGGAAAGTAGGACTTCTCTTGTGCTTAATGACTTCTAGACATGTTCTGCTAGTTGTAGATGTGCCGCAAAGACACAGTGCAAACACTTTTCGTGGTTTCCATCGCGATGATGAGAGAAAGCTGGTGCCACCCTTGACCTTTGACCCGAGAGGTCACAGATCAAAGGTTACGTTCTCGATCAGGCCGCAAGTGCAGTCATCTGGAGCTGTTTCAGGTTTCCTTAACTGTGCGTCAAGTCCACGATGAGACTAAGAGTCGAATTTTCTTGGAGTTTTTGGAGGGGAATTGTGTTACAGGCCGATTATTAGTTATTCAGATTATTAGCTTGCATGAATATTGATGGATTTGAATCCACATTAATTATTCTGAAAATTAAAAACTAAATAGCAACATTTTATGGATTGTTTTCACCCTTTGCATAGATATTTTTCGTGACTTTCCAGTACTATTGATGTCAATATTAATTAGATTAATTAATCGCCACATTGTGTAACTAATATATAATAAAATGTGATATATATATATATATATATATATATATATGTGTGTATATATATATATATATATATATATATATATATATATATGTATATATATGTATATATATATATATTGTATTATATATTTTTTTTATAGAAAGAAGTAACAGTTCAGTAAACAATTCTTTTTAAAGTAACAGTTGTTGCATTACTTTTTGTCATCAGCTGGTTGAGAGTCTCTTTTCAAAATGGAAATGCCTTGCTTGACTTGTATGTTTTTTTTTATTCATACGGTAGTTTTCTGGTTTCACTGTGGACAGTTTTTATTCTCCACCATTATATCGCTGCTTCTTTCAGTTACTTTAAAATTAAGCGAAAACTTCAAATGGTGAAACGCAAGACATTTGCACACACACCTTATAGCCATGTCTAACAAAACATCTCACACACACTTTATAAGTCTGCATGGGGACAATTTGTTGCTAAAAACATTAAATTAAATGCATGATATTATTTAGAAAAAGTTACCTCTGTATGTACAGTAACAGTACTGTGTGAAAAACAGCAATGCATTACTTTACTAGTTTCTTTGTAGAGTTGAATTGCATGTGAAACTATCTGTGGGATGCAGTCGACACTATTGTTGGACTTCTTCAGGGTTGACGTTGTGCTGAAAGGAATCTGCAGTTGCAATAGAGTCTCGGGGTTCTGTGAGAGTTTTTGGGGGTTCACTGGAGGGGGGAGCTGAAGAAGAGGTCTCAGGCAGGTCAAAGGTCACTGACTCTTTCATCCATCTCTGACGCTTGGCTGACAGCTGGAGAAGAGAAATTTATTAAGACATCAAAACTCTTGACAGCTGATGTTTTCCACAGGATGCCATGGAGACTCGGCGCTGTGATCTCGGCTCCTGGTCTCTATGGGCCCGATGGGGGACGGGCAAGAGAGAAGCCGCTGTTTGTTCTGCGTGATTTAAAGCCGCCTTTTGCATGATCCACAACACCCACAGGACAGATGCATCTTTACAGTCTCAATTGTTTTTTAGACAGAAATTATATTCAAGGGAGAACAAATAGGGATTTATTCTTATTTCTTCTGCTTAATCTTACATGTGTCATTAGATTTAGAAATTACAAGGATAAATAATAATAAAATAAAACATACATTTTTATGAGAAAAAATGCAATATATTCTTTGTCTGACAGTTGGTTCTGTCTTTTCCAGAACAGTTGCACTAGTTTTGGTTTGGAGGTTTACACTTGGCCTGCAAATACGATCTCTTTAAAATATCAATTGTTTCTCCTGCTAGTGAGACCATTGAATTGAATTTTAAAAAAAATATCGAAACATTTCCTGCTTCTAAGATTTTTCTCGTGAAAAAAAGGCACCAGTCAGATTCCAATTTGAAAATTTCTCATTAAATTATTCCAAGTCAAATTTATTCTGTTTATAGAGGTTTTTTTTTAATTTTTTTATTTAATTAGTCATCATCTTAGATGTTTCTCGTCTAATGTCGGGTTCTGACTACGCAATATTTTTGCCTGTTACGATAGTCACTGTTAGATTATTGGATTTTGACTAAATTCTTGCCGTGTTGTGGGCAAGAAACATGCCAGACTACACGTTGCTTTCCGACCATGACATCACTCAAGACATGCGTGATGTCATCGAGAAGGCGGACCTAATGACTGACTTTGGCAAACAAGAGCATAAACAAACAATGGTTGTGCTAGCCTAATGCTAATTCCAGCACTCCCCTGGTTGCTGAAGCGCCTCCCCTATTGTTCGCCAGCATTTCTCTTTTTTCCCTTTGTCTTGGTTATTCGTCAAGGAAACATCATAAAGGCAGGAGTATTGTTGCCATAACTCTACGAACCGTTCCTCCATTGCATAATTTCACCTAGCAGCACCAAAACTATTGTCTCTCTTTCCTTTCACCCAAAAAATTCAGTCTGGACTTTGTGAAACATTGCAGTTTTGGCTCTGTTGTCATCCACTATGACACACAATGAGATACAACGATCGATTCTTGCATCCCGACTCACATTATTGTTTATGAATCACCACGACACCCTACATTTTAGCAACGGATCGTGCCAAAATAATAAAACTCCTTAAATTATTTATTTATTTACCAAAGTAATGCAGTAGTGTTGTAAACTAAATTCAAATGGCTATTATGGCTTAAGTTTGAAAGTACCCATCTTATGTTTGATCTAATCTGAGCTATGAACGAGCAATCTCTGAGCCTTAATATTTCCTCTGGGTAATGAAGTAAAAGACAGGAGCGGAAGGAATCAATCTCTCTAACCTTTTCTTCATCACTTTCCTTGTGCATTTTCTCTTGTGCCATTTATTTGAGCTGCGGGGAAAGTCGGTGTTCCAGCTTTTTGTGGCCTCTTTTCCTTTTTTTTTCTCCGACATGCCTGAACGGTTTAACCACACATCAGACTAAAAGGAACAGGTCAGAGTTTACCTCTGCCTGAAGAGCTCGGGACAACCCAACCGAGTTCCTCACCAGAGGAAACAGAGATAGAAAGAGTCCTGTGTGTGTGAGTCGAACATCATTACAGAGGTGTTGAGAGCTGTTTCTGGTCTGGATGGTGTTCTGTTCCCTCAGTTCTTTATCTCCAAATGTCTCTCTCAACGCCGACTCTCCCCCCTCTAAAAGGAGCGTGACCGAAGTGAGAGGGACGGCACCACCGTAACATTGATATAATGTTGCAGCTCGCTGACAGTCCCTTATATTAACCAGACTTAATGGACTCACTGGAAGTCTTACAAGGGAACGACAGGAGACGTGTTGCCTCGGCTGACCTGAATTTCCCTCTCTCGTTTCAGTCAAATTCATCTCTGGTTCAGCTCTGTTAAAAAGTGCACCCATACATCACCTACTCACCCTCATGTTGCTCAAAATAGGGAGCATTAGCAGACTTCTTTATTCTTAATTTAGGAGACAAAAAAGAACCATAAAATTATCCATATGACATGTACTGTGTATGTCATGTTTCAATGTGTTTTCCCTGAAGTCCTGGTATCTGTTCTTTTGTTCCTGTATGTTCTAGAAAGTTTAATTTGTAAATAAATCCACTTTATTTCTACGCCTTGTGACCTCGTCTTCAGCTACCTGCACACAACCCTGACAGAACGACCAACCCTAAAGAAAAAGAAGATGGAGGTCTGGAAACAAGCCTTCGTGGGAACCCGTCAAGCTGTGTTTCGTGGGAATCGTGGAGGCCGCAGTAGAGGAGGAGGTCGAGTAGAAACCCAACATCACTCTACACGCTGGCCTCATTTCAACCCTGGGTTGGTGAAGTCCAGTCCAGGGCTCCATCTACCGCTGGTCTCGTTAGACCTAGAGCTTCCACCGCTAATCCCGTGCAGCCCAGATCTTCATGTCACGCCTGCAGAGCCAGTCTTCGAGCAAGAGCCAGAGCCAGTCTTCGAACAAGAGCCATTCCACATCCCTATCCTCGTTCAAGGTGAGAGCTCTTTGGAAGATTATGCAAGCCGTTACCTTGAGCTCTACGACGAGATGATGGTGGATGAAGAGGAACTGAAGCAGAGTTTCTGGGGTGGTCTGAAGGACCCGCTAGCCCAGATAATCCTGGTGAGGGACCTCAATATGCCCTTCTATGACTTCGTGGATCACACGCTCTGGGCATGTGGATCCAAATATCTCATTGAAGATCTTCCACTCCAACCAGTTCCAAGCCCGCCAGAACCAGTCTTCGAGTATGAATCCAGTTCCAAGTCCCAAGATGTGCTGTTTCCGTCCAGTTCCGAGTCCCACGATGTGCTGGTCCCGTCCAGTTTCGAGTCCCACGATGTGCTGGTCCCGTCCAGTTTCGAGTCCCACGATGTGCTGGTCCCGTCCAGTTTCGAGTCCCACGATGTGCTGGTCCCGTCCAGTTTCGAGTCCCACGATGTGCTGTTTCCGTCCAGTTCCGAGTCCCACGATGTGCCGGTCCCGTCCAGTCCTGCGCCAGAGCCCGCTGATCCTGCGCCAGAGCCCGCTGATCCTGCGCCAGAGCCCGCTGATCCTGCGCCAGAGCCCGCTGATCCTGCGCCAGAGCCCGCTGATCCTGCGCCAGAGCCCGTTGATCCTGCACCAGAGCCCACTGACCCAGCACCAGAGCCTACTGATCCTGCATCAAAACCCACTGATCTTCCGCTGTTCCTGCCCAATCCCAGATCCTCTTGGCCCCTGGACTCCCTCTTTCCTGTCAATTTCCCCATGGAAATTTTGGGGGGGGGTATACCCGAGAAGTCCTCGCCACCATGGCCGCCCGAAGGGTCCTCGCCGCCATGGCCGCCCGAAGGGTCATCACCATCATGGACGCCCGAGGGTCCGACAGCTCCGCCTTGGACGCCCGAGGGTCCGACAGCTCCGCCCTGGACGCCCGAGGGTCCGACAGCTCCGCCCTGGACGCCCGAGGGTCCGACAGCTCCGCCCTGGACGCCCGAGGGTCCGACAGCTCCGCCCTGGCCACGCCCACAGTCTGCTCCGCCCTGGTCGCGCCCACAGCCTGCTCCGCCCTGGTCACGTTCACAGCCTGCTCCGCCCTGGCCACGCCCACAGTCTGCTCCGCCCTGGCCGCGCCCACAGCCTGCTCCGCCCTGGTCACGCCCACAGCCTGTTCCACCCTGGTTCCCTGAGCTACCAGCTCCGCTCTGGAGGCTTCCCGTCCCTGCACCGCCATGTCCTCGTCAGCCTCCAGAGCGCCCACCCTCCCACCCCTTTTGGATGTTATACGGCGCTATGTCGCGCCTTTTGGGAGGGGGGAGGTACTGTCATGTTTCAATGTGTTTTCCCTGAAGTCCTGGTATCTGTTCTTTTGTTCCTGTATGTTCTAGAAAGTTTAATTTGTAAATAAATCCACTTTATTTCTACGCCTTGTGACCTCGTCTTCAGCTACCTGCACACAACCCTGACAGTGTATTTCAAGTCTTCAAAAAGGTATTTTTCCTAAAATACCATATTTACACCTGGCGGTGAATAGTGACTTAAATTTTAGTCTGTTATTGTATGACTTCAGTATATAAATTCACAAGACAAGTTATACTATTATTAGTATTAATTTTTTTTTTTTTTGCAGTGTGAGGAACCTTAATTTTTCACCAACAAGAAGTACAATAAAATTATGCTTGTTAATAGTACAAATTATACTTGAACTTTCCACTCTATATGGCATAATGTGCATTTTTCTAAAATACCATATTTTAACTGGCATTAAATAGCGACAACATTTTAAGCTGTTTCTCACCCTAAGTTCAAAGTTGATTTCAGCAAACTTGGTACTGTATAAAGTTCATGATAATAATTTGAAGATACTTTGCCACCTTTTTTAAAGCTTGAAACTTTGTATTCCCCATTCATTATTACTGGATGCAAAAAGGCGACTAGGACGTTTTTTTTTTTTTTTTTTTAATGTCTCATTTTGTGCTTCATGAAGGAAAAAAAGTCAAATGTGCTGTTTTTGCATGAAAACTGTGTCGCTGCTTTAGTCATTTCCGATAATGTGGTTTGCCGTTAGGACAAGTTGTAGTGTTTTAACCATCAGTGTTGGGTTTCGGCATATTGCTGGAAGTTCTGTATTGTTTTCTCTCACACACTCACTTTCCTTCTGCCTTTGAATTTGTCTTTTATTTTCTGTCAAGAGGGGGTTAAAAAAGACAGAGAGAGAGATAGACATGCACCAAGAGGAAGGGGGAACAACAAAAGACAGAAAGACAGCGAGAATAAAGGAGGTGATCGCAGAGAAAAACAGATTTGTCAGCACTAGAGGAAGGTCAGCGCCCTCCTCTCAGACAGGAAAAGACGAGAGAATGAAAAGGAGCTGATGTCTAGAGAAAGAGAGGTTTTTAGGTGGTCTTTGATTTCTTTTCCTCATCATTCACTTTGCGTTCCCTTTAAACATCCCTTTGATGTGATGACAGACGCTGTCTCTTTCTCTCTCTCTCTGTTTCTCTCTTCGCTCTCCTGTAACAATGGGCTGTGATTGCGGGGTTTTGAGTTGTAATCTTAAGCTCGTCAAACCGTAGGAGGGGTGTAGGTGGTCTTTTCTCAGTTTTAGTCTTCTTTGTGATGGAATGATGGAAGTAAAGAGGTGTAAAAAACTTAATGCGTTAGATAGATACTCTTTAAATACAGTGAGAAAGTCTGTTCCAAAACCTAGTAAACTCCCTTGCTGTTCTTGTAAGGCAGCATCATAACTGGTACAGTAACAAAGCAATACTCTAGTAAGCAATAAAAAAAAAAACATAGTACACACAAATATCACTGAACTTTTTTTTTTCAGAATATTGCATACATTTTTCTATACAAAGCATGCATGTACATTTTTTAATTTAGAATACAGCATATGGGTGCTGGCTGTCTTTTGGAGCAGGGATAACATCCGGATTATTTCTATGATGTCCTAAAATGATGTCCTCGCTATGTATTATTTGTAGCACAAACAGACAGCAGTGGTTTAGCAATAGGGCTTATGTCCAACTTGCCTACCGTATCTTGTAAAACAGAATCGCTTCCGGTTCAGGTCTTTTGTATGTGCTTCATGAAAAACTTAAAAGGAGCGAGCAAAGATGAGCATAACCAATGTCCCTTGCATGTGCAGATTGATATTTAAAAGTTTTTTCATTTTTCTTCTTCACACAAACGTTTAGATATTTAAATAGAATAAATATCTATTTAATAACAAAGTGATAATAACAAAGGGAACTAGGTAGGTTAGCTGATTACCTTAAAAATCCATAGATATCGTAATCAGTTCTTACGGCCGCTAACACTTTGCGATGAGACCAGGTTTCCGGTTTGGTCATGCGCCGTTCGACATATACCCTATTGATCCACTGAAGCTTCAGGCACAAAGATGTTCAATATCATTATGACCTATTTGTTTATGTCAGCCAATAATTTACTGTATCAGCATAAATTGATCACTGAGTGTTGCTCTGATTGTTGCTCTGAGTGTGTGTGTGTGTGTGTGTGTGTGTGTGTGTGTGTGTGTGTGTGTGTGTGTGTGTGTGTGTGTGTGTGTGTGTGTGTGTGTTTGTTTGTGTGTGTGTGTGTGTGTCATTGAAGCCAAAAATATAAAAAGTATTCAATGCAAGTTAAATATAATAAAAATTGCACCATAGACATCTATTGTTTTATAGTTTCCACACTATATATATAATACTATTTTAATATATAATTAATTATTTTATATAGAATGTAATATTTTATTTTTATTTCAAAAAATGATATATTATCTACATATTTATGTAAGACTCAGCGACTTGATATTGAGTTATGATGCAGTCAAAATCATTGAAATAAATTTTGAATCAAATCATTGAAATTAACAGTTTGAACTGATTCACAGAAATGAATCAACTTGTCCAACTCAAGCCCAGCCCTAATGCACATAGTACATGACAACATGCCATAGACTTCTATTGTTTGTCTTCTATTGTTGTTATAGAGAAACGGCTATTGAATTTTTAGAATCACTGAAACATTTCTTTATTATATTTATGAAGGATTTTTACCTTTGCATATATCCACATAGTAAATTGATTGAGAGAACTGTCCACTGTGACCTCATTCCTAAAGGTCAAGAGAAAGTTCCAAAGTTTAAAGGTCAAAATAAGAGAGTTTATCATGTCACTGCTGCCATATTCATCATGTTGCACCGCCACAGCATTATTACGTTCACATGTACATGTTTGTAATATAGGTGTTTTTTTATTGTGTGTTTGTTTCACAACAAATCAATAGAAATGTACCGAATTCTGAATAGAACGGGCTGTTCTCCCACTTCCCATTAACACGCACATACACACACATGCACAATGGAAGGTGTTGCAACTCCAGACAGTCTGTCGTCCCGCATTTCCAGAGTTTTAGATAAACAAACTAAAAATACACACCCTCATTTTTTTTACCCTGACCCTTTAAGTCACATACCTACATGGTATCAAAACAGAAAACTCATCCCAGGATGTATCACGCTATCATTGTGTTACATTGCTTTGTAGGAAATGTCAGAAATGGCTGTGCATGAAGAGTATTTATAGATTCACCTGAACTGTGTGTGTGTGTGTGTGTGGTGTGTGTGTGTGTGTGTGTGTGTGTGTGTGTGTGTGTGTGTGTGTGTGTGTGTGTGTGTGTGTGTGTGTGTGTGTGTGTGTGTGTGTGTGTGATATTTATGTAACTCATTTGCATATCCTCCAGTGCCAAAACTTCCTGCTTTAGAAAATACTGCCACAACTTTTCATGTTTAACAATACGTGCAGACCTTGCCAGACACACACTCATCTCTCTCTAATCACTCCATTCTTTTCTTTTCATGGTAGTTGCTATTAAAACCCTGTGGTTTTATTAATTGCGCTCGGATTTTAAAGACCCCTGCAGCCCTACAGGGTGTACTCGATTTTACCATAGATAAACGTTCAGTAAGTTTTGGGAAATTCCTCTCTCTGAATGGTGGAAGTTGGTGTACGTGTTCAGGGGAGCATGAAGTTCAGGTCATTTCAGGAAGTCTTGCATCAATACATTCAAAAACCTGCCAAATCTGTTTTATTAAAACAACAAGCTTTGACACAATATACCAAAAGCATTGTGGTTTCATAATGCATATTAATAAACAATTCAGCCGCACCTTGAAGTAATGATGAAGTAAATGATGTGTTCATGTTGAGTGTTGTTGAGGAGAGGTCAAGCTCAGGTGACATATATATGTTAAATTTACACTGCAAAGGTGGCATAGGCTAAACACGCTTCTGAAATCGCATTTTTGGTGTCTTTAGTTTACACGGACTGTTTAATGCTGCTCAGAGGTGGCATAAATGCATTTACACAGCAATTCGAACTATACTTTTAGTTCTAGGGGCTAAAGTGGGTCCGAGCAGGCATAATTTAGTCAGGCTTTTATGTGGCATTACGTCTTGACACTGAATTTTGAGAAGGCACAGAGCAGCATTAACTCAGCTGTGTAAAGATGTCCAGTCATAATTCACCCAAAATATATAAAGTAAATTAGCTTTGTGTGAAGAACAGACCAAAATAAAATGGACCGATATTCACTGAAAATCTTTCAGGTGAAGAATTTATTTTAAATGTTTGTACTTCCCTTCCAAAACAGTCTTATTTTATTATTATTCATTATTATAGTAGAGCTGCATGATTTATCATTAAAAGATCGCGTTCGTGATCTCGATTCAAACACCCACATGATCTCATTTTAAATGACAATGATTTGGCCATGTCTATTAAACCTTTGCGATCAAAATAGAGCAAATCATCTGCTTCAAATAACGATTGTATCGATTACATTGTTTCTGTTAAAAACGTATTTGTAATTGAATTATTGATTTAAGAGATTTGTTCAGAAATGCTGATTCATTCAGTAATGAAACAAGTGAAGTATTTATTTAGTCATTAAATCGTTCAAACTGATTTTTAAAAAATAGTTAATTTACATTAATTAAAGATTTTAAATAGACTGCAGGAATTAACATTTTGTCTGAACCTCTAGTAAAATACATGTTGTTTTGTTTAGTTGTCCGTTCAGAATTATTAATATTGTGAATTAATTTTCGTTTTTATATTTTCCTTTCTTTTTTTCCCAATATTTTCTTTGCTTTAATATTTATACTTAGCTCTAAAAATATTTAAATTTCTGTCATAACTAACAACTTCTGATTGACCAAGCGAATTGATTGGTTACTCCACCCAGAGAATATTTGTATTGCTCAGAGGTTGTTATTTTATAGCTCAGCAAACCTAATGGAGTTCCTAATTATGTTTCATTTAAGTATCAAGCTTGTCTCAGATAATTTTTGACCAAATAGTAAGATTTTAGAGCTAAAAAAGTAAATAAAGAAATAAATAGCAGCTCAGATCATTTGGTGAATTTGATGAGAAATATCTTCATATTGACATCTGAGCTAAATCTGAATCTCTGTTGAAACCCTACAGGAGGTGCATGTGAGAAACTGAGTCTTTATTTACTCTATTTGCTCTTGATTTAATCTCATTGCTTTCTATGAGCAACAGTTGAGATATTACGAAGATCTCATGTGATGTTTTTCTCTGCTTGGGTTGTTAAGATGCCAGATGAGGACCAGTATCAAAAACTCCACATGACCATTGATATCTACTCAAGAGTTAAAGGAGATGTGCTTTAGTTCAGGTTAATATTATTACTATAGCTCGTCGCAGGCATCGGGAGATGGACGACTTCCTCTGGTAATGAGAATAGAGTTTGTTAAGGTGAAGTCGGGCTTGTATGAATCGGTAAGTGTTGCAGGCCTCAGGGTGGGGTCAAGGTCAACATGTGGAGCGAGTGAGTCATCAATCAATGTGATCCGCTCGCCCTCCGCATGTTTGTCATCAATCACACTGATGGACCCGTGTGTGTGTGTGTGGGGGGGGGGGGGGGGGAAGGAGGGTCAGAGGTAATTGTTAATTAGTGACTAAACCATGTAGAACAACAGATGCCAGACCATGAGACAAAAAGCCAATTGATGTGTGTGTGTGTGTGTGTGTGTGTGTTTGTGCGTGCGTGTGTGTGTGCGCGCGTGTGTGTGTGTGTGTGTGTGTGTGTGTGTGTGTGTGTGTGTGTGTGTGTGTGTGTGTGTGTGTGTGTGTGTGTGTGTGTGTGTGTGTGTGTGTGTGTGTGTGTGTGTGTGTGTGTGAGATCTTCCATGCCCTCAGGAGAGGAACCTGATCTTGATGTTTTTGTCAAAAAAAAATCCTAGTGCTCTGCAAACCATCATTACACACACACACACACACACACACACACACACACACACACACACACACACACACACACACTTATCTAGCTATCTAAAATGAGACTTCCCATTGACTTCTGTTTTTCTTAAAGCAATAGTTCACCTGAAAATGATCTCATCATCATATAACACCAAATATATTTTGAAGCAATTGTTCATCTTTTCCATACAGTGAAAACAACTTTTTTTTTTTTTATCATTTTAATCGTCCATATGTTCTTTTGTGGACTTACATTTCAGTCTGTTCCTCAAACAAAGTTCTATTCATCAAATAATCTTTTTTAAAGAATGATCATGATTTCCACTAAACTATGAAGCAAAACAACTGTTTTCAACATTGATAATAATAATAAATGTTACTTGAGCAGCAAATCAACATATTATATAGATTTCTGAAGGATCATGTGACACTGAAGACTGGAGTAATGATGCTGAAAATTCAGCTTTGATCACAGGAATAAATTACATTTTACAATATATTCAAATAGAAAACAATTATTTTAAATTGTAATAATAATGAATGGTTGATCAAATAAATGCAGCCTTGGTGAGCATAAGATTTTTTTTTCAAAAACATTACAAAATATGACCTCAAACTTTTGACCTTCTTAGATGGAAAAGTCAGACAGATTTGACATGCAAATAAAATGCAAGTAAATAATGCAGATAAATTAAAGAAAATAACGAGAAGAGAAAAGACAGAGATAATCAGAACAAGACGAGACATTCAGGATGTAGTTTAATAAAAGTATAAGTGTGTTTGTGTGTGTTTGAGTATTTTGAGGAGTGATTTTGAGTCCAGCCACTGATGCAGTCCGTCTCTCAGCGTCTCACTAATGGAAAGACGTTGATTTGAGGGGTCAGAAATGTAATGATATGCTGCTCTTCATCCTGCAGATGTCAGAAAATGCTGGAATATGTGTTGGAAACCAGAAGACGCTTTTCTTTGTCCCCTTATCTCAGAGGGTCTTGTCATGTAGTGTGTGTTTGGATGTCTGTGAAGCTTTTTCTCTTCAGAAAAGCTCATTCAGTTCAGTGAAGATTAAGTTCAGTGGGAGGAGCGAATGAGAGATGATTTCCTCTTCCTTTGGCGTCTGCTTCACCTCTGGATCAATCTTAAACTGAGATTAGAGTCCGAGATTGATGGTGATAATCTGTTCCCTTCATTAGGATTAGCAGAGGAACATCTAAGAGTCTTAGGAGATCCTTGTGGCGTTTATTTTTTCCTTCCAGTGTCTGTTTTATTTATCCTAGAAGGTTTCTTGCAACATTTTATCCTTATAAAGTCTACTGTATTATATTTGATACATAGATTTCCCTAAACTCTTGGCTGAATCTGTTGCACACAATATACTACATGCCTTCTGTCATCTGATTGATAGTTTATACGTTCCTATCAAGTAAAGGGTATTCTAAAAATGTCCACTTTTGCTGTAAAATATGATTTTGTAAATGTAAATTTAAGAATAACTTTTAATTGTAATTAATATTTTAATTATTTTAATAAATAAATACAGGCTTCAAAGAGGAAGTGTTTGAAAACAGTACCGTTATCATCTCTGTGTAAACTACAAAAACGTGAATTTGTGAAAACCGTGACGGCATGCGCATGCGGATTACGTGTTCAGTCAATATGCTCGTAGTGTTTCTTTACAAAGTGACATCGCCAACTACTGGCCTGGCATGAAAAATACAGCGTTTTTTAGTCGTTTCACGTGTCCTTGTTATCAATGATCATTTTGAAAGCGTTGTTGTCTGTACGTGAAAAATGCAAAGGAAAAACTTTTCCATTTTTAGTTCATCATTGTCGTGTAAACACATTAAAATACATGTTTCGGTGGCAGGAAGTCATTTATTGGACTTTTATTAAATTTATCTGTTTGCTTTCTCATTCATGGCTACTTTTGAATGGTTATTAATGCAAAAACCACATCTACCAGCAGGAGATAACAGGATCCTGCTAACCAGCCAAACCTTGACATCATGTTCCCATTGTTTCTGTTTGGTCTCTGGAGTCGGGTGAAGTTTATAGTAGTGTGCTGGAGTCTAAGGCATCTTTCATCCTCCCAGTTTTCACCCATATGTACACAGACGTCTAAACACTGAGCGATGTGCATGCGTGTGTTTGCACGTAAATGAGTGATAGGGACGATGAAAAACAGGGACGATGTCTTTCAGGCAGGGAGGAGTAGGAGGACACGACACACTAGATTATTTAAACATCACGCATTCTTTATTTATGATGTCAAAACATGTTTTACTCAGATATATGGATGGGAGAATTAAAGGTGACTGGTGCATGCTGGGAAAACACCCAGAATTCCTCATTCATCATCCTCTGGTCTGTCTCTCGCTCTCTTGACTCCACCTCCCTTTCCTGGCTTTTCTCTCCATCATAAATGCATCATTGTTTTGTGTTTGGAAAACTGGCGGCTTTTCATGCTCCATCTTTGTCTGCTTATATACTTTATAATCATTTCATGATCTGATCATTTAATAATGATTCATAATAATGTGATTCATACGTGTTATCTGGGTAACAGTATTTACACAGAGTTAACGTCATCCTGTATCTCTCTTCTCTCGTAGTGTGTAAGGTGGGCTACTACA
The DNA here is from genome assembly GCA_030578275.1 of Meda fulgida. NCBI lineage: Eukaryota > Metazoa > Chordata > Actinopteri > Cypriniformes > Leuciscidae > Meda > Meda fulgida. The sequence continues at coordinate 27,477,391 of CM060630.1, read as the reverse complement.
GGTCTCTTTCTTCAGACGGTGGTTGTCGTAAATGTCCACTGCACAGTTACTCCATGAAAGAAGGAGGCACTTCCTGTAATTGTGACCAGGGATATTACAGATCGGAGACTGATCCGGCTGCCATGCCTTGCACACGTGAGTCAAACGCAAACATACGCAGCAGTTTGAAGTGGGTGAAACTGTTTTGGAAACTGCTATGATGGTGATTTCCATGGACCTTGGAGTACCATGTAAATGGGTATTTGAGTGACTTTAAAGATTTTCCGGTAAAATATATTTGAATATTTTACTATATTGGGTCAAAAAGTAAAGTTTCCATTTAATACGCATCTTTATTAAAGCTACAATATGTAAGATTTTTGTAGTAAAATATCCAAAAATCACTTGCACAGTGTGATATATTTTCTGCAGTTGTGTACTTACAATATCCCAAAAGTTCCCAGAGATTTTTAATTTCAGAGAAATTTCAGTTTTAATAATGACTCGTCCCTGTTCACTTGTCGCCTGTCAATGACGTAATATCCGCGTTATCCCTGGTTTCCGCTTGTACTGCAATAGTAACCATAGCGACAGACGTGGACAACAGCGTTACGTCTAGCGGCACGCTCACGCTGTTGTTGTTTCGTTCAAACATTATGGACCATGGCAAGCTGACTTTGGGACAAAAGGAGAACTAAAACGAGGATAAAACGACAATATCAGCGTGGCGTTTTCGAGGTGCCGAACTCCACGTCCATGACAAACCTCGACTTGACAGAGACGCCACTCTTGCATGTACTTTATTAGACAGGTGAGCAAATGTACATAAAACTAATCAATGTTATTTAGCTCAACATGATGAAATGTTAGAAGAATATGATCAGTTTGTTATTCTAATGTTGATCTAGTTTACTGCTAGTCTCATACAGACAAACTAACACATAGAATAACATTATAACTTTCAACACACTCAAATGCAGTGTGATAGTGTAGACCAAGTGAAACAGCGCTGCGTTCCCTCACACAAGTTTCATTCGTCAAATAACTGACCTGTGTGAGTAGTAATTCAGCACTTGCGTGTAGTTTGGTAATATATAATAATAACAATATATGCAATTTCCTTTATATCCGCGGGACTCATGTGTGGCGCTGATATCTGTCTCTTATTAGCACTCGCGCTCGCTTCATACCACAGTCATGTTAAAAACATCAATGTATTCACTCATCCATAAACATTATTAGATCCATCAGCACGACGGCAAGTTCCATAATTACGATTATCAACCTACGCCTTTGTTATTGCAAGAGGTTAGAAAAAATTACATATTGTAGCTTTAAAAAAATAAATTATAAATATAGTTTTAAAAACATATGTTCTATCTTGAACGATTTATAGCTGCATAATATCATTTAATTTCAAAATTAAGTTTAAATTAATTACAAATTAGCTTTAAAAGGAAAAAAGAAACATATTATCTGAAAAATGTAAGTATAAAGAATCACAAAATCTCTCATTTTTGTCGTGCATGGGCATGTGATTATTTTACATCCTTTTATGTGCAGCAGACGTTCCTCACATCAAATAAATTAATTTAAATGAGACTGTATCAGTCTCACTCTACCAGCTGTCCGTCTGTCCTCTCTCTCTCTCTCTCTCTCTCTCTCTCTCTCTCTCTCTCTCTCTCTCTCGCTCTCTCTCTCTCTCTCTCTCTCTCTCTCTCTCTCTCTCTCTCTCTCTCTCTCTCTCTCTTCCATACTAATGACCAGCTCTGTCTCTTTGTATAACAGACGCTGTTTTTCCTCTCCTTCTGTTTTTGTTTTTTCTCTCATCCTCCTATTCATTGGGGATGAAAAGTTTTAAAGTATACAGAACGGTACACACACACACACACACACACACACACACACACACACACACACACACACACACACACACACACTAATACAATTTCACTATGGAACAATAGGTGAGGCTCATCCAATCAGAATTTACATAATTCTGATTGTTTTACAATAAATATTTACAGTAAAATATATGTAATATGTAAATTTATATATATAAGGCTGCATTTATTTGATCAGAAATACAGTAAATACAGCAATATTGTGAAAAATGATTACAGATTGAAAATAAAAAAATTCTTCTGCAATATAATTGATAATGTAATTCATTTTGTGATCAAAGCTGCATTTTCAACATCATTGCTCTTCACTCAGTGTCACATGGTCATTCAGAAATGAGTATAATATGCTGATCTGCTGCTCAAGAAATATTTCGAACTATTATCAGAGTTGAAAACAGTTGTGCTCCTTAATATTTTTGTGGAAACATACCTATATGCAACATGGTTATTTACAAATAAACCAATTTCCCAGTATATCTCTAGCTAAATAAAATTGCTGCCTATTTTTATGTGAAGGATAAGCACTCAGACTCTAAATATCATTCTCTCTGTTTATCGCAGGTCCTCCATCCGCTCCACACAATCTGATATCTAATGTCAACGAGACGTCGGTGTTGTTGGAATGGAGTCCTCCGCTATCCTCAGGAGGCCGTCAGGATCTCACCTATAACGTGGTGTGTAAGCAGTGTGTGCGAGACACGCAGAGATGCGCGCTGTGTGGGGACGACGTGCGATACTCTCCCCAGCGTCTGAGTCTGCGCTCCACACGGGTGTCCGTTCACCAGCTTCAGGCGCACACCAACTACACTTTCCAGATCTGGGCCGTCAACGGGGTGTCCAAACACAACCCCAGCCTGGAGCAGGCCGTGTCCGTCACGCTCACCACCAACCAGGCTGGTAAGTGCGTGTGTGTGTGTGTGTGTGTGTGTGTGTGTGTGTGGCCTGGTAAACCCTACGTTATGGGGACAAAATGTCCCCACAAGGATGGCAATATACCCGAAATCCTTGTTCGTGTGGGGACTTTTTTTGGTCCCCATGAGGAAATCAGCTTATAAATCATACTAAGTGATGTTGTTTGAAAATATAAAAATGCATAATGTTTCCTGTGATGGGTAGGTTTAGGGATTGGGTTAGTGTAAGGGAATAGAATATACAGTCTGTACAGTATAAACATCATTATGTCTATGGATAAAACATGAAAACACTACACGTGTGTGTGTGTGTGTGTGTGTGTGTGTGTGTGTGTGTGTGTGTGTGTGTGTGTGTGTGTGTGTGTGTGTGTGTGTGTGTGTGTGTGTCTTCAAAGATGCTCAAATTTAATCAGGCGTCATGTTTGCATGTGACACACTACTGGCCAAAAGTGTAGATTTTTTTTAATTTTTTTTTACGTTTTTGAAATTAATTTCTTCGCCTCACAAGGGCTGCATTTATTTGATCAAAATATACAGTAAAAACAGTAATATTGTGAAATATTATTACAATTTAAAATGACTGTTTTCTATTGTGATATATATTTAAAAATTTAATTTATTCCTGTGATGGTAAAGCTGAATTTTCAGCATCATTACTCCAGTCTTTAGTGTCACGTGATCTTTCAGAAATCAGTATAATATGCTGATTTTCTGCTCAAGAAACATTTCTTATTATTATCATTGTTTAAAACAGTTCAATATCTTAACATTTCAACATCTGCTCAATATTTTAGTTGAAATCGAAATCGAAAAGTGAAATTAATCAAAAGTGACAGGAAAGACATTTATACTTTTGAACTTTCTATTTGGCAAATAATTCGATTTTTTTTTTCAACCATTCATATTTTAGCACCAATAATAGAGCAAAAGCTGATTTAATGCTGAAAATTCAGCTTTGATCACACAAATAAATGATATTTTCAAATATATTCAAATGGAAAATAGTTTTTAAATTTGAACTAATATTTCACAATATTACTGTTTTTACTGTATTTTAGATCAAATGAATGCAGCCCTGGTGAGCAGAAGAGACTTTTTTCAAAAACGTTTAAAAAAAAAAAAACGTAATTTCAAACTTTTGGTAATCTACTATATTTCTCACCTAATCTTCAGAGAAAACATTTCACAAAGTTCAATTTTCCTCGTCTAATCACCTATGGAGAACTTCTGCATGACCTTTCTGCTCCATTACAAACACACACACATGTAGAGCGTCAAATACACTCTATTCTGATTCATGACTGTGTGTGTGTGTGTAATTGCCGACTTGTGATATGCGGTCTGTGCTCTTGATGGTGTCTTGGGTTTCCATTGGAATAGAGCGTTAGCTGGAGATCCGGAACTTTCTGTGACAACCCAAGCCTGTAAATCAGCCTGAGGGATCGCAGTGTGGAGTTTAGGGTGTAGGGCGTAGTGTGGAAGGGTGGGGTTTTTTCATGCATTGACGTGCCTTTGGCTACAGAACAGAAGACCTGAATACACGTGTCCTACTTAGACGTGCACTGGGCAGTTGTGTGTATATTTACAATAATTAATATATGCTTCTTAACGTAGATGCTACATAACGTTTAATACTTATACACAAAACACAATATATTCCTGCTGTCGTAGTCAGATTTTTAAACGTTTCATGGAATGGGAAGCTGCATAAAACCTCCTTAACCATGGTAAAAAAAAATACTGTAACATGCTGTTTGTTGCTTTTATAAATCTGATAAAAGACACCAATGTTCACTTTTCAGATCATTCATACGCCTCTAAAAAGGGTAAAAACAAACAATTATTTTGTATTACAGATAACTGTTTGCTAGCATCACTGCAGCGCATAATGAGACTTTTGTGACAATATATGCAATCTTGAAATTCTGAATAATTGTATTTGTGTGTTTATTTTGAAGAAACCTTTACAACCAAAAACACATATTTTTTAATCAGTAATCAAATATTATTATAAAACTTTGAATGTGAAATTAGTATTTGAGCAATCTGCTGGGTGTTTTAAATTTTATACACAGCAATTCTCAGCTTATGTGTTTCTATAAAACAATATTATGAAAAAAAAAGTATTATGTAAAATCTGACTATCCCAGCATGCACTAAAGGCTTTAACAAATGAGCATATAGTATGATCCTCCTAAATCATTTTTACTGAATCTTAACATACATTTTAAAGCTTGAGTGTTAACGATGAACGAGCGCAGATTCTCATCTTTCCTTTGACGTTATCTCAGCCAGACACACACACACCCACAACTCCATTACAGCCCATATCTGTCAGAGCAGACGGCATGATGGATGTGTGTTAGAGATGAGTGTGTTAGGTGGTTGAAGGGGGGCGGTGACCCCTGTGTTTTTGGCTGGAGGGGGTCGTCTCCGAGTCCCCCGAGGGACGCTCCTAAATCACTTTTAGTCTGTCGGGCCTGGCAGAGGAAGACGGATCTGTGAGATGGAAGAGGGCCGCTGTCGAGCTGCTGCTACAGCTGGCGGGGGATCCAATTGTTTAACAGTCACACACACGCTAATGCATGAAACTCTAGCTTTAGCACTTGAATTTAGGATGCTCATAGATATGTGCACTTTTGGTACATATTCTATGCTGATTGTGGGGGGGGGGGGGGATTGGTCTGGACAGTAGGGCTGCATGATTAATCGAAATAAAACTGAAATCGTGTTATGGCTTAGTGCAATTATCTGATCAGAAAGGCTGCAATCTAATTAAATACATGAACAGCATGTTTCAGAGTGAAGCACAGCACTGTGTTCATTTACACGTGCAGCTCATGATCCTGTGTCTTCAGTGTCTCAGAGCTTGTCGGTTCGCAGTAAATGCTGCTCCACATGAACTTTGATATGAACAAGTTTGGGTCATTTATAACGTGCATTTGAAAACGCAACATGCACCAATCATCTTCCCAAACTTTCAATGAGCGCTTATAAACTGGCTGTTGTCAATAAGAGAGAAGCTTTAAGCGCCTCCTGCAGTTTTCCTTCAAAATAAAAGCTTGATGGTTTAACGTTAAAAATTGAAAGGCTTAATACAGCCATGAATATTAGTAGTGCAATTTTACAGATGTACTTTAAATAAAATTAATAAAAAAAGGTTTAAATAAAACTATTAATATTAATATTATATTTTATTTTAATTAAATACTAGATTTTTTTATTTACAGTGAAATATTACAATAGTAATATTTCTTATTTAGTTTATTATTTTAATAATAACAATATTTAATTATTTATAAAAAATCATTTAATTGTTAAAATTAGTTATTATTTTATAGTCTTATTGATATTTAAGCACACAATTTTTGGCTGAATTGTGCAGCACTACAAACAAGCTTTTTTAATTTTAGATTAACATTTTTAAATTAGATTAGCCTTACAATATATGGTAAAACGTGTTAAATAGAGCTAATAGTTTACTTTACTGCTAGCTGAAAGTCATGCTAGTTTCTTTGTAATTAGTTTTTTTATTTTTTAATTTTTTTGTGAAGAAAGTGTGAGTTTGCCTGTGTAAAACTCACTGCCATGATGTCAGGGGGTTGTCAGTGGTTGCTAGGGTGTTGCTATGTGGTTTCTTGGGTTTTTGGTTGGTGGATGCTAGGTGATTGATTGAATACTCTGGGTTGTTGCTAGGTAGTTTTTATGTTTCACAGAAGAGCATTATGGGCATGCATATTTATTTTTTTTTAATCAAAAAAATGTTAACTCTTCCATTTTTTTTGTTTTCAGTCACCTGAAACGTTGTGAGGACAAAACATCACGTTTTCTGAAACATTGTGGCCTCAGAGTTTGAAGTTTGTTCAACGCCAAATATGAGCAATAGTAATAGTCATGCTTGACTTAATGAACACCCTTAATTAGTCAAAATACGCAGAAGGGGATGTGTAGGACTTCGCCAAAGACAGCATTTGGATTCTGTGGAAATATGGCAAGCTTTCTGTGGTTTAGATATCTGGAGTTGTTCTGTTTAGTAGAGGAAAATAATAAATGGAGATTTTTTTTTCTTCTTCTTCTCCCTTCACATCCTATAGTTCTGTTTTCATTTGCTGTTTTTCTCTTTTATTATTGTGTTTTCGACTCTGTGTGATGTGTCTTTGGAAAAGCAGAGAAGACAACGCACATCTCTGTGTCTGATTCTGTCTGTTTGACTTTCTCACCCTCAACAAAAACAGCTTCGGGGGTAAAAGAAACCAAACAGACAATAGCGGTCTTAACTCCAAATCCACGGTTTAGAAAAAGAAAGGGTCTCCTTGTCCTCTGGGTTTATCCTTTCTCTCTGTTTGTTTCTGATGTGATAAAAGAAAGACAGATGTCTCAGGAAAACCTGACAAAAGTAAAATTTAGTAAACGTAAACCTTTTATAAATATATGAACTCCGTCTGTCTCTCTTCAGCTCCCTCTACGGTCATGACTGTTGAGAGTAAGGACATCACCCGCCACACGCTCTCTCTGTTCTGGGACGAACCCGAGAAGCCCAATGGTGTCATACTGGAATATGAGGTTAAATACTACGAGAAGGTGAATGATGGGAAACATCTTCTTCTGTTGTATTTTTAAGTTCATACTAAAGCCCTCATGATGACAGATTTTTGATTTTAGGTGCACTGTTCCTTTAAGAAACAGTATAGCAATCCCCTGTGGACACTTGCTATCTGGATAAACAGGAAGTGAAGTTTTATAGGAGTTAAAATAGCCCTCAAACGTCCCCCTATTGACCTCTTAACTTCCTCCTGTCCTCCGTTCTCTGTCTCTTTATTTTTAAATCTCAGGATCAGAATGAGAGGAGTTATCGCATCGTAAAGACGATGTCTCGTAATGCTGATATTAAAGATCTGACCCCGCTGACCTCCTACGTGTTTCACGTGCGCGCTCGCACCGCCGCGGGCTACGGAGAGTTCAGCGCCCCTTTCGAGTTCAGCACCAACACTGGTGGGTGTACAGAGCATATTCAACAGTGTGTTTTTAAATGTGTTGGAATGATCTAGAATCAGATATATTTATACTACTCAAATAAAATGAATGAAAACTATATTCGAAATCTGTTAGGTTGCTAGTCACTAGCATTGGAGGCTGACTAAACTAATGAAAAATATGAAATATTTTAGGCCTGACATTTAAAAATAAGACATGATGATGGGCTGCATGATGTGGGGAAAAAATCGAAAATTGTTTAGAAACGGCTTATGTAGGACTATAATTTGGCCAAAAATGTTTGTTAATCGCATCTAATATAAAAGTTTGTGTTTTGACAGCCCTAGTTTGATTATATATCAATATTACTATAAAATAATAATAATTATTATTACTTTTTGATTAATCATGCACCACTAGGTTCATTATTTGCAGTATGGTTCCATTACAAACCTTTGTCTTCATCGTGACAAAGGTTCTTTAAACAGTTTCTCATACTGAGAACAAAATGTTGTTGTTTTTTAGGTTCTTCCTGGCACTTTTTTTGTGTGTATATGAATGCAGTGTGTGTGTTTCTCTCAGTCGCAGCTCCTGCTGTTGGAGGATTCATGAGCTCTGCTGTGCTGCTGCTGCTGGTGGCCGGATGTGTGGTGGTTCTCCTCCTCATCCTCATCATTACCTTCATCATCACCAAAAGGTGACAGGACATCTGCTATTTTATCTGTACCGATAGAACAGTGGTGATATTGTTAACTAAAAATACAACTATTAAAAATTAACTGAAATAAAGCTGCAATAAAATAAAATATGCATTTTAGATCAAAAAAGCTAAATACAAATATTCAAAACAATGTCATAATAAAAATGACAAAAGCTCATAATATTACTAAAACAAACTCAAATTAATTAATATTATATTATTATCTAAATAATACTAAAATTACACTGATAGACCAATAAAAGAATAAATGCTAAATAATTGTGTTTATTTTCATCTCAGGAGGAGCAAATACAGCAAAACGAAACAGGCCGAGGAGAAAAACCTGAAGCCAGGTAAGCAAACACCTTTTATTAGTCCACAGCTGGAACAAAAAAAATAAATTTCGATTCTCAAACCTTATGTTAAATTTGCCGGCAGGGGTGAGAATATATGTGGACCCTTTCACCTACGAAGACCCCAACCAGGCCATCAGGGAGTTTGCCAAGGAAATCAGTACCTCCTGTATCAAGATCGAGAAGGTGATCGGCATCGGTACGTTAACAATCCTTTTATGTCTTTAGCATGTCATCTGTTAATGAGAGATGCATGTAAATATGACTTCCTGTGACTGTAGGTGAGTTTGGCGAGGTGTGTAGCGGCCGTCTGAAAGTTCCTGGAAAGCGTGAGATCTGTGTGGCCATCAAGACGCTGAAGGCGGGGTTTACCGAGCAGCAGAGGCTGGACTTCCTGAGCGAGGCCAGTGTCATTGGCCAGTTTGAACATCCCAATATCATTCACCTGGAGGGAGTGGTCACCAAATGTAAGTCAACGTTGACATCAAGGGCTTTTATTTGTCTTCTGCAGTCATTTTTAATTTGGGATGTCTTCATGAGGTTTGACTTGCCTTAAAAGGATAGTTCATGACATCCCTGATTTATATGACTTTCTTTCTTCAGATAAACACAAACGAAGATTTTTATGAAAGTAATCAATCTTTGTAAGTCTATATAATGCAAGTGAATAGGTGCCGCTCGGTTGAGGCCTGGGTTTTTCGTATGACCGTATATCAGAAGCAATGATTTATAGTAAAAAAAAATTTCAAAATTTTTTAATATTGTTCATACAAACATCTGTTTTTTTGCTTCAAAAGATATGGATTTTTCCACTGGGGTTGTTTGGATTACCGTCATGGATACCGTCATTACCGTTATGGATTAGCTCACCTCCTTAGTTTCAACAAAAGCTGTTTTTGGAATAATGAGGAAGTTTTGAGTTCTGAAACTTACAAGATATTTGTATAGTACAATGTCTTCTTACATGTAAAAAGATCAATTCTCAATCATGACCCCTTCAAGTAGAATTGTATTTAATTATTATATTTTTTTTTACCATTTGTTACGTGAGGCAAAAAAGTTTGAATCAAGGATAAACAGCATTTTAACACAACATCTGCTCAAGTACTTAAGTCTGCTATTGGATCATTGAGGGTAAACATCATATTAGGCCACTACAGTACAGAGAGCTTAACTCTTTCTAGCTACTTTCTGCCTTAAGAACAAATGGTGCAACCAAATAAAGTACTGAGTTAGTTACAAACTAGCTAGTAGATACTAAGCCTCTAGTTTGTACTTTATGTTCCAATATAAGAACTTAGGAACGGCTGGTGAAACCCTATCCAGAACACTACATGGTCAAAAGTCTGGATATTAAGTAGGCTTAAACGCCCTAAAGAAACCGGCTGCTGATGTCGTTTTCCTTTTGATGTGCTAATGGTCGTGTGTGTTTATGTATGCATGTCCAGCTTATCAGTGTGTTTGCTTGCTGAGCGTGTCCTGACAAAAACTGCTCTCACAAAAACACACACTCACCCTTGTGGTCTCCAGATGGAGTGGGCCGCTCCGAGGGGCTAATGTGAGCTAAAAGCACAGCAGACTCATTAATCACTTCGTCAGGCCTAAATGTGTTTGGGGTTTAGAGTGTCACCCTATATCTCTAACTTACAGCCACTGCCGTGTGTGTGTGTGTGTGTGTGTGTGTGTGTGTGTGTGTGTGTGTGTGTGTGTGTGTGTGTGTGTGTGTGTGTGTGTGTGTGTGTGTGTGTGTGTGTGTGTGTGTGTGTGTGTGTGAAAGTTAGCCTTCACACATACACATTTGGCTTCATATTCGTCTTGGCTTTCCTTCTACTTTACTGTTCTAAATGTCATTTCATGTTTAGTAAACCAGTACTAGTTTATTTAGATTTTTCTATTGATTTAATTTTTTATAAATACATTATATTATATTTTTTATAAATTGTGTAAATGAACTTATAAAAGTTGAATTAAAAGATTCGCAATGTCAGAAACAAAATGTCATTACATAAATTTAGATTTTTTGTATTTATATATATGTATATATATGTATTATATTATGTATACTTATATATTTTCATATACACAATTTATATATATTAAAATGTTATTTAAAAATATTTAAAATAAGTTTTTTTAAAATATTTTATAATATTTTTGTTTGTATATGTTGATTATTATTACAATACACACACACACACACACACACACACACACACACACACACATATATATATATATATATATATATATATATATATATATATATATATATATATATATACAGTCGTGCTCAGAATTAATGGTACCCCTGGTAAATATGATAAAAAAATGGCTGGAAAAAATAAATATGCATCATTTATCCTTTTGATCTTTCATTCAAAATATTGGCAAAAATCTAAACTTTCATTGAAGTAAAAGAATAGAAAGTGGGGGGGAAATCACATTATGAAATAAATGTTTATCTCCAAAACACGTTGGCCACAATTATAGGTACCCTTTTATTAAATACTTTTTGCAATCTCCTTTTGCCAAGATAACAGCTCTGAGTTTTATCCTATGATGCCTGATGAGTTTGGAGAACACAGACAAGAGATCAGAGACCATTCTTACAGAATCTCTCCAGATCCTTCAGATTCCCAGATCCATGTTGGTGCTTCTTCTCTTCAGTTCACTCCACTCATCAGGTCTGGGACGGTCATGGCAGAAGCTTCATTTTGTGCTACTTAACACATTTTTGTGTTGATTTTGATGTTTGTTTTGGATCGTTGTCCTGATGGAAGATCCAACCACGGCCCATTATACGATTTCTAGCAGAGGCTGTCAGGTTTAGATTTTTTATCTGTTGGTATTTGATAGAATCCACGATGCCATGCATGTATCTGAACAAGAAGTCCAGGACCTCCAGCAGAAAAATATGACCACAACATTAAAGATGGTATATTAAATTGTACACATGGGGTACTTTTTATCCTTGTGTGCACCAAACCCATCTTGCATGTTTGCTGCCAAAAAGCTATTTTTTTTAGTTTCATCTGACCACAGAACCCTGTGCTGTTTGAAGGTCCAGTCGTGTCTGACAACTGAATTTGCTGGGGTTTGTTTTTGGATGAGCAAGGAGGATTTTTCTTGAAAACCTCCCAAACAACATGTGGTGATGTAGGGGTTGTTTAATTTTTCTTTCTATTTTGTGATGCTCAACAATCTTTTGATGCACATCAGAACTATATTCTTTGGTTTTACTCATTGTAATGGATGATTAAGGGAATTTGGCCTTTGTGTTTCCTCATATTTAAACTCCTGTAAAACAAGAAGTCATGGCTGGACAATTTCATGTTCCTAGTCACCCTGGTGTGCAAAAAAAAGGTAAATATGAATGGGAATATACTTAAGAGATATTTTACTCGTAAACAATTCTAGGGGTACCAATAATTGTGGCCAACTTGTTTTGGAGAAAAACATTTATTTCATAATGTGATTTCCCCTCCACTGTCAATTATTTTACTTCAATGAAAGGTTCGATTTTTGCCAATTTTTTGAATGAAATATCAAAAGGATAAACGATGCAGAATTATTTTTTACAGCCATTTTTCATCATATTTACCAGGGGTACCATTAATTCTGAGCACGACTGTATATATATATTGAGCAGCAGGCGACATCAAAACCGTTGATTTATAATTCCTTAGTAAATTAAATTGGTGGGAGACATTTCTAACAGGTAAATACCAGCCAGCACTGTCAATGTTTCATTTAATTTTACCTCATAAATGTCCCCATGAAACTATAAAGTCGTCTTAGTTCTCCTGCTTTGTGTTACAGCAGAGTTAATAGAGTTGAATACTTCATTTGCATAATGTAAATTAGTATGAAGTGTATATAAATATGTAAATAAGGCAATGTGGTATCACTGGCCCTCTCAGTATCTCATCAATGATTCAACAGCATTTCTTTGCGACTATTTGACGTATAACTTCTGGTACTCTTGTTTCAAATGCAAGTTATCAGTGTTTTTGTTTTTTTTAAATTATGAGTAAAATATTAGGAGATTTTGATGGAGATTCTTACCCTTGTCTTGCAGAGTTCATTGTCAAACATACACATGCTTGTAGGTTAAACCATACACGCAAAACTTGACAAAGTCAGTCAACACCTCATTAGCATTCTAATAGGGTGGGCGTAAAGGGGCGGGGCTGGGAAACTCAGATAGTGAGTGTGAGGGGTCAGAGGTCACCCTCTCCTCAGGCACTCTGGAAGAGCTGTCAGTCAAACTCGCCTCAAGGTCATCAGAAAGGCCAGCCCAACAAAGATGGCCGACAATGTGTCTGGTCAAGCTGTATTTAGCGCACTTCCTCTATAGGAAAGGAGCATTGGTGAATGTCAATCAGCAGGCCTGCTGTCAGTGTGTGTTGATTCTGTTTGAATTACTGATATTCATGTTCTGTGCCTAGTGTTTACATCTGTTTGGTTGACACTGAGTTTTGTGCGATGTATGAGAAGTTTCAAGAAACTTGCTTTTTGTGCTTTTTAAATAGATTTACATGTATTCAGTTAGCGGGTATATATACGCCTTTATTCAAAGGAACTTACAAAAAAATGATTCATCCTAAGAAGGCATTAACATGCTATAATACAAAACTCCACGATTGTTCAGGCTAGATTTGTTGTATTTATATATATATATATATATATATATATATTAATAGAAACTTGGATTTATTTAGTTAAATTGTTCTCTTTTTGTCTCTCTTTCATTGCAGGCAAGCCAGTTATGATTATCACTGAGTACATGGAGAATGGCTCACTGGACATGTTTCTCAGAGTAAGATTCTGTTTGAGTCTATACAGTATGTTTCTACATTTTTAAAATAAATATATATCTTAAATTCTGCATTCATTTTCAAATTTCATTTTAAAAATTTTACATTCTCTGAATAAATAAAAAAAATATTTAGGCTTACATATAGATGGATGGATGGATAGACAGACAGATGGACGGACAGATAGATAGATAGATAGATAGATAGATAGATAGATAGATAGATAGATAGATAGATAGATAGATAGATAGATAGATAGATAGATAGATGTCAAGGTGTCACTCTTCAGGTCTGAAGTGTTGCTTCCTCTTTCAGAAGAATGATGGTCGCTTCACCGTTATCCAGCTGGTGGGCATCCTGAGAGGAATCGCGTCCGGTATGAAATATCTATCCGACATGAGTTACGTTCACAGGGACCTCGCAGCACGCAACATCCTAGTAAACAGCAACCTGGTGTGCAAAGTCTCGGATTTTGGGATGTCCAGAGTGCTAGAAGATGAACCAGAAGGAGCGTATACCACCAGGGTACGAGTGTTTACATTCATATACAACATTTATAGGTATAAGGTCCTATTCGTTAACATTAGCTAATGTATTAACTAACATTGAGCAATAATTTTTTTACATTTTTTTCTTTATTAACATATAGTTAACAATAATAACACTGGTTCCAATACTGTTATATGGAATTTCAGCCTTCTGGGAATGCCACTTATTTAAATTGGTGGATTGGAATTTACTGTTGTATAAAGGCTTTTTATAACACAACTATAACGATAACGGCACAGAGAAACAATATTGTTGGAATCACTTTCAGAACGATTTTTCTAGCTGATGAACGATAATAACATTGACAGCCAATCAGAATCCATCCTGCTTTAAAGAGGGATTGTGTGGACTCTAGTTATAGTTTTCATGGTGTAAACGTTCCTTAATTCTGTTTAACATGAACCTGAACCTGTCAATCACAGGGAGGGAAGATTCCAATCCGCTGGACGGCTCCAGAAGCCATCATGTACAGGAAGTTCACCTCGGCCAGTGACGTGTGGAGTTACGGCATCGTCATGTGGGAAGTGATGTCATATGGCGAACGACCATATTGGGACATGAGCAACCAGGATGTAAGTGGCACTGCACCACAAATCTAATTAATTACGAGAGCTTGTCATGCCAACTGCACTGGCGTTCCCATGGTACGCTTAGAAGAGTATTAATACTTTGCTTTATCGTGCTATTGTGTGCCATGCCAAGTTACACAAACCAACTGAATGCGGTAGTTCAGAAAGATCAGCCACTCATTTCCTCTCTCGTGTTTCCTAGGTGATAAAGGCAATAGAGGAAGGCTACCGGTTGCCACCGCCCATGGAGTGCCCGCTGGCTCTGCATCAGCTCATGCTGGAGTGCTGGATGAGGGAACGCGCAGACAGACCCAAATTCAGCCAGATAGTCAACATGCTGGACAAACTCATACGCAACCCTGCCACGCTCAAGAGGACGGCAGGGGACGCCAGCAGGTGCACATCAACACTTTTATTCTTGTTGGGACTTTACATTCAGAATTTGTTGCTGTATATTTTGGTACAAATCCTAAAATATGTGTTTGGCTTTTGTAGATATTTATTAAAAGAAAAAAATCCCCTATGAACTTTTATTAGGTTTCTCTATTCTTCTGGGAATATAACTTTAATCTCGATTTATAATTGTTGTACATTAACTCTAAGGCCTGAAAAATGTAATGTGCCATTGAGACCCAAAATATTTCAGAATGCATTTTAGTTAACTTCTGTTAAATCCCGTTATGAGTAACAGTTTAAAGAAACCCCGTTAGCAGTATATAAAATGGGACCACGTTTTTGCAATACATGCATAGCAAACAAATGTTTGGAAATTAATACTTTTATTCAGTAAGGATGCATTAATTTGATCAAAGGTAAGGGTAAATACATTTTTGTTAAAAAAAGATTTCTATTTCAAATAAATGCAGGTTTTTTTTTTACTATCTATTAAAATAAAAAAGAAGTTTCCACTAGAAATATTAAGCAGCACAACTGTTTTCAACATTGATTTCTTGAGCATCAAATGATTATATTAGAATGATTTCTGAAGGATCATGTGACACTGAAGACTGGAGTAATGATGCTGAAAATTCAGCTTTGATCACAGGAATAAATGACATTTGAAAATATATATTCAAATAGAAAAGTTATTTTAAATTTGTAATAATATGTCACATTTTTTTAATAAAGAAAATGCAGCCTTGGCAAGCATAGAAACATTAAAAAATCTTACCGACCCCAAAGTTATGAACAGTGGTGTATGTTTCTGGCTTACCCCTAAAATATGCTTTTTGGCATTTGCAGATTAAAAATTATGATTTTGAGTTCCTTGATAAAGTTTCCTTTATAAAGCCACTGTTTTTCTAAGGGGCATTTTTAGTGAAGTAATCTCTATGAGAGTAGCAAAACATGCAAAGTCATGCAAACACGCATGACATATATATATATATATATATATATATATATATATATAAACACACATAAATTCTGGCAAGTTAATTTTCTCTAATGAAATATATGATGTAATGTTGTTGACCTCAGGCCCCACCCATCCATGCTTCACCACACCCCCTCTGAAGGCTCCGCCCCCTCTTTGGGTTCTGTGGACGAATGGCTGAAAATCATTGGACTTGACCAATACAGAGAAAACTTCACCACAGCAGGATACTGCAGCTTAGAGAGCGTCATACCCATGAGTCACGAGTGAGCATCACAACACATTACACACCCAATTACACATCCTGATGAGCTTGAAGATGACCATAGCTTACCAAAAATCCCCTGTCCTGCTCTTTTACAGGGATCTGGCCAAAATGGGAATCTCATGCAGTGCACATCAGAGGAAGATCCTGAGCAGCGTGCAGGATTTATTGTCTGGAATGCATCGAAGACAAGACACAAAGATTCCTGTCTGATCTGTGACGAAGGGAAAAAAACAATGCATCATGTTGGATAGCATGAATTACAAGAGAGACGGAATATTTCACATCACTCTTGCACTTTAATGGAATAGGAATGGTATGAAGATCAGAATGAATGCGCTAAATTGCACTTTTCTGGACCGCTTTGTGCTTTTACGAGGAATTTTTTTTCATTTTCTTCCCTGATTGTCTTCATGATGTCTAAAGATTTTTAAACTGGCCTTTTGCCGACAATTAAAATGACTTAATGCTTCTCTCCGGATGATATGTTTCTGACCCTCTTGATCCAGGCAGCGAGGCAGCATTTTTTGACAGGAGAAAGTTTTGGAATTGTCCTCCTTGTGTAAGTGGAAAGAACCATTTAAACTAAGTGCAAACAGACTACAACGCCTTTCTCCTCAGGATCTTTTCAGGATGGCCGATCGTCATCATCAGCAGGAAGGAATTGTTCCCTGTGGATCAAATTTGAACGTTATATTCAAACGGATCTTTTGCCTCGGGAGATTTTGAGCCATTGTAAACTAATCTAACAGACCTTTTGGACAGTGTGTATTTGTTTTATGAAGGCCAGATGGAGCTTTTAGAGGCATTGCTGAATGGAAAATTATATTGCTTTATTTGTTGAAAAAAAAGAAAAATAAATAAAGGGAATGAGAAGATAGATCCAGATAAGATTTAGTCTTGAGTTACTCATGTTCTCTGTATTCAATCTTTGCATTTTTTAAGTAGCAAAGTAAATGACTTAATCTGACGGTTCTTCCTGGTTTCTTTTTGTCAATCCTTCAGTCTTTTTACTTTCCCCTCTTTTTAGTTTCATTTAATTTACTTCCATGTCTCTACCTTTCGAGTTCCATTGAATCTACAACCAGAGGTCACGCGCAAATAATTAAATCTGTGTATGTAATTTGATAAAATGTTTGAAACTGCTGAATTGAATCATTGCAAGAATTTCATAGTTACAGATCTATTTTTAAAACTTTTTTCACTGTACATAATTAAGAATTTTGTTTGTACATACGATAGTTTTTAATTGTTTTCTTCATGATTTATATAATACCAGCAGTCGTTTTCATGTACAGCTTCTGAGTTCTATAATTTTCTTCCTTATTTTCCCCTTTACATGTGCAAAAGATGTTAACGTAATGTATTTAATTTTCACAGTGAGCATAATATTCATGGTGCAGTAAATTTAACATTGTAAAACAGCAGTACATTTAAGAATGGTTTGGTAACAGGTTGAGGAATCTTAATTTCACAGTTTCTGTATTTCCACCTTTAGGTGCACCTAACTTATGAGCTTTATTTATGATCTTTTTGTATCTAGTTCTTAAAATAAAAATTCAAAGAAATTGATTGTAGTTAACACTAAGTATCCAGAAAAAAATGCATATCCATTGTACAACATCCATATATAGTAAGTATGACATCCTTTCCATGAGTAAATGATTGTTACTCTATTTAATGAGCTATCCCACTCTTTTTTTAAAGGGTTATCTTAAACATTAGTGTTTGTGTTTTTCTGTTTTATGATGACTTTTCCAGTATCATGGAGATCACATTCAAGTCTGACTCTTCCAGAGCATTTTCAAGTTGATCGATCTCTTTCAGGTGGGATGGATTTGATTTCAGAGCTTCGGTCAGTGCCGTCACACCTTCATGTGTAACATTACAGTTGGATATCCTGAAGAAAGCAGAGTTGATTTTCAGGCAGCGGAAAAGTTAACCCATAATGGTATAAATGGTTTAGTTTTTGTGGAAATCTGAACAGGTTTCATTTCTTTTACCTCAGCTTCTCTAGTCTACAGTGAGGACATTGCAGGCCGACACAGAGCTTCTTCACACCTGAGTCTCGTAGATCATTTATATTCAGATCCAGATCTGTCAGATTGGAGGTCTTTGAGCTGAGAGCTGAAGCCAGAGCAGTGCAACTTTTCTCTGTAATTCCACATTTGTCCAATCTGAGAAAAATTAATTGTAACATATGCTTCGTTTTCCAACTTTATCAAAAACAATGCACTGATTTCTATATCTTAACCTCAGTGTTTTCAGTCTACAGTTTGGATCGTGGAGAACAGCAGACAGCAGCTCCACTCCCTGATCTCCAGGTCTGTTGTTTCCCAGGTCCAGCTCTCTCAGCTGAGCGTTTGACTGCAGAGCTGAAGCCTGCGATTCAAAGCCTTCTGCGTTGATTTTGCTAGTTGAAAGTCTAACAAGTCAAAAAGTTCTTAATCATACAAATTATAGTACACAATATTATTTTAAAGCAATCATTCACCCCCAAGAAAGTGAATAATTCTGTAATTTACACATGAGAACTTTTTCTTTTCTCGATTCAAAGTGAATGGTATTTTAAATTCCAACCTCAAAATATCATAAAAGTAGACCACATTGATAACGTTTTACTGAAATGTAGTTTTAAACATAACAGAAGTTTAAGAAAGAGAGTGTACTGTTGCTCTGTAATAACATTCACGAAACCTCGACCACATTTTGAACGCGTTGCGATTCGTCACGTGACACGCGAGAAACAATGGGCATCAATGACGTTGATTGTACAGAAGCGCATGTCCAAGTTGTCCTTCAGATAATGTTATTGTACAGCTTTAGAAGGCTTGAATTATTGCCTAGCAGTCATATGGGGAGCTTTTATTAAATATTTATCTTTTTTTTTTTAGTGTGACATTTTAAATAACCACCAACTGTAATTTATGGAAACTGCCTAATAAAACCTCCTTTTGGATTTAAACATTTACATTTATGCATTTGGCAGATGCTTTTATCCAAAGCGACTTACATTGCATTTCAAGGTACACATTTACATGATCAGTTCTTACTTTCCCTGGGAATCTAACCCATGACCTTGGGGTTGCAAGCATAAATGCTCTACTGTTTGAGTTATAGGAAAGCTACCTTAGTCTAAACTGAAAAAAGAAATCTGCATTGTAAGGATGGTGAGTAAATTATTTAAATTTGTAGGTGAATTAATACTCTAAAGTTCATGAATTCAAAAGTCACTACATTAACTTTTAGACTAACATCACCAAGGCCTTAGATCTTCTCTCCATTGACAGTTTATACTGCATAACACTTTTTAAATTAATCAGTGATACGATAAAAGGTCAAAACTTACTAATTAAGTTTGTTGTAACTTACTTTAGTATTTCCAATGCACACTGAACTTTCTCCAGAGCAGCACAGAGATGTTTCACTCCTGAGTCTCCTATGTTATTCCAGCTCAGGTCCAGCACTTTCAGATGAGAAGGGTTTAAACTCAGAGCTGATCTCAGGAAAACACAGCCTGCTTCTGTTACTCCACAGTTCTTCAGGCTACAGAGATTTACACAAATTAATTTAAGTTTTCATTATCATTCTTATTAAGAAGGTAGACTATTATTTAAAGTATGCAAATACTATAAACTTGTAAACCTGAATATACAATATCTGGAGCTTAGAGAGTAAACCTACTTGAGTGATTCCAGCCTACACTTTGTGTCCTGTAGTCCAGCAGTAGGAAGGACGACACAATTAAGATTGAGATCACAATCATCAGAACCCAGACTCCTCCTGACAATAGATTTGATTAAAACCTTTAAATGTAAACAGGGCTTATATAGACATATTGTTTTTGTGTTTTGGTTAACTGAAAATTCATACACAATTTTTTTTAAGTCGTAGTGTGATCTTTTCAATCCAATACAGAGTATGTCCTGCAGGTTGTTGTGGCTCAAGTCCAGCTCTCTGAGATTAGATATTGATGGAAGAACAGCAGAAAGCAACGCACAGCCTTTTTCTGTAATATTACAGTCATGCATCCTGCCAGAACAAATATATTAATACTATCAGCTGTTTAGACCAAGGTAGATGCTATTTACTGGTAGATACTGTTGCACCAATAAATAGAATAAGTGATAAGAACAAAAAGAATAAGAATTATTTTAATAAATAATATAAAAAATAGTGATTTACACAGTGTAAATAGAAGTAATGTGCTATTTTTTCTAAAGGTAAAATATCTTATTTTTTTCTCATAACAATGACTTCATGTAAGCAAGCAACTACATGTTCTCACCAGATCTATTTGATCACAGCAACCAGAACACAGCTGAGTCCGATTTTTCATATTTACAAAGTTCAAAATCATTAAACCTCTCATTTGATGTCATTAAGATGTACACCAGAGCTGATCATTGATCATTGAGTTCATTCAGACAGTGGAAAAAACAAGAGTCATTTCTGTGCACGGGATTGTTTTTATTGTTTGCTTGAGATACTCAATAGTTTTCTCTCTTTCCAGGGAGCTTCCAGTCTTCTTCAGCAAAAACCCTTTTAGGAGCTTGTGATTTGACTCCAGTGAAAGTCCCACGAGGAAGCGAAAGAAAAGATTGAGATGTCCATTCATAGTTTCTAATGATTTCTTAACTGCACACTTGTGTAAGCTGAACATTGTCACAGGAGTTACAGATTCATGTGCTTCAAGCTCGTTTTTGCCGTTGTTGTGGAAGGAAAGGTGAACATATAGAGCCGCTAGATGTTCCTGAAGACTCAGATGAACAAAGCAGAAGACTTTCCCCTGATACCAGCCAGACTCCTCTCTGAAGATCTGAGTGCACAATCCTGAGTAAAAAAAAAACTGATGCTTCTGTCACATCAATGCCACACTCTCTCAGGTCTTCCTCATAGAAGATCACATTGCCTTTCACAAGCTGTTGAAAAGCCAGTTTCCCTAGTTTAAAGATCATCTCTTTATCTTTGTCCTCCTTCTCAGTATACTTTGTCTCTTTGATGCTAATCTGTGCCATCAGGAAGTGTGTGTACATTTGAGTGAGAGTCTTGGGAATCTCTCCTCTCTCTGCTTCGCTCAACATCTTCTCCAGAACAGCGGCTGAGATCCAGCAGCACACTGGGATGTGGCACATGATGAAGAGGCTACTTGATGACTTCAGGTGTGTGATGATTGTATTGGCCAGACTCTGATCACTGATTCTCTTCCTGAAGTATTCCTCCTTCTGTGGCTCATTGAAGCCTCGTACCTCTGTCACTCGATGGACACACTCAGAGGGGACGAGATCGGCTGCTGCTGGTCTGGACGTGATCCAGATGAGAGCAGAGGGAAGCAGATTCCCCATAATGAGGTTCATCAGCAGCACGTCCACTGAGGCGGATTCACTTACATCACACAACCTCACATCGCTCTGAAGATCCAGAGACAGACGACACTCGTCCAGACCATCAAAGAGGAACAACACTTTATATTTGTCACTGGATATTTCCATTTCTTTAGTTTCAGGGAAAAAGACATGAAGAAGATCTGAAAGACTGAGTGTTTTGTCCTTCATCAGATTGATCTCTCTGAAAGGAAGTGGAAATATGAGCTGGACGTCCTGATTCTCTCTCTCTTCAGCCCAGTCCAGGATGAACTTCTGCACAGACGAAATCTTTCCTGCAACTAAAGATTTGGGGAGTTTCACTCTATTCAAAGAACCACTGCAGACCAGTACAAATGTGTTATCCTCTGCCCCGTCAGAGAAGAGTTATCAGACAGCTGTAGAGTTTGATTAACTAAAGTTACCCTTTAAAAGTTTTCTTTTAGAGATGAAAGTGTATCCTCTGTTTCGGGCAGGGAAGATTAACATTACATGTTAATATTTGTGAGCCTCTGCTTTGCCAGGGAAGTGTTTCATCCTCTGTTCAGGAAGTTTTAACATTACGTGTTAAATAGTGTGTATCCTCTGTTCAGGCAGGGACGAATAACATTAAATGTTAATATTTGTGATCCTCTGAATAGTCAGGGAAGTTGTTTTTATCCTCTGCTCAAGCAGGGAAGATTAGCGTAAAGTACTAGTAATGTGTGTAATCCTTTGCTCTGCCAAGGAAGGTTAACAATAGTTTATCTGTGTTAACAAGTGTAGCCTCTGTTTGATCAGAGAAGCTTTAATGTTTGTTTGTGTGGTAACAAAGAAACTCACAAAATGGTTAGAAGGAATGCTAGGCTTGTTCCATCAACTGAGAAAGGTGGGCTAGAGAGCCCTTTATGGACAGACACTGAGCTCAAATCATTGTTAGGAGAGCAAATGGACTCCATAGTGACTGAGTCAGTCAGATTGAATTTGACAAAGAAATTTGGTATTCACCCAGAAAAAGTATGGTATGTTGAAGAATGCAAGGTGGTGTTAGGCGCATGTATCAGGAAGAAAAATGTGAAAGGCATAATTTGTTGCCAGAAAGAATTTAGCTTATACATTGCACAAGAACAAGCTAGGTGTATTGCAAATTTAAATGAACAGAACAAACAATTGCACACTCAAGTGTCCTGTCTCACAGACAAGGTGGGCCATAACCAGGCCTCAACCAAATGTGACTCTGAAGACCAACAGTCAGATGAAAGCTATCCTGATTTACAGTCTTTCTGTAGACTAGAAGACACTAGCAATTCTAGATTGATAGATACATATGTAAATGCAGTTGAAGTGTGTGGAGCAAGACAAAAGGCTAAGAGTAGGGTAAAAGGGGTTGACGCTGTTCATTCATACTGCAGTTTAGAAGCAGTCAATACAACTCGAGGTGCTAAAGAGATCGAGCGAAAATCTCAGAGCTTACCCTCAGCACGCACACAGTTTTCTGAATCTAGAAGAGCATTGATCAGTAAAATGCGTCTCTACGACATGTCGTTGGCAGAAGTCACAAATTCTAACTGAATCTGAATTCAACAGTTTTGAGTCTGCTGTTACTTCTGAACTGCAACATGCCAGAAAAGATGAATTGAGAGAGGGAGTTCTGAGAGTGTTAAAGAAAATTGTTGGCCCAAAAGTGGACTGGTCAAAGATCACCAGTTGTGTACAGAAGAATTATGAAAATGTATGCGAGTACACAGAAAGATTTTGCCAGACCGCTGCAGCTTACAGCGGGATTGCTGACACTTCAAAGAAGGTGTTAGATGATAATGGTCCTCTAGTTCGTGCATGGTTTCATGATCTTTTGTCAGAACATAGAAATGCATTCCCCTACTTAGAATTAACATGGTCCAGTAGAACCCTGCAAAACAACTTGGACAGGTTAGCTACTTGGGAAAGAGACTCTGATGTCAAGGCAAGAGTAGAAATTGCAGCAGCATCCTTTAAGGTCAACACCGAGAATGAACAGAAACGCAAACGTCCTAAGAGAGAGGGCAGCTGTAATTACTGTGGTAAAACTGGGCATTGGCTGAAAGAGTGCAGGAAAAACAAAAATAACTTAACAAGAGAAGTTAACAATGTTACTCAGCTTCTCCTCAGTCTGCTGGCTACTCTGAAGCAGCCCCTTCCCTCGTCAGTAGACTCGTTGGGCAGCTTGTTTAGGTGTTAACCATTCAGGCTGTGAGTGCTAAATTTCCCCAGTAACTTACAACAAAGATGAAAGACTTATTTTTGTTTATAGAACAAAAGGAAAGTGGCAGTCTCAGCTTTCCTTTGGGGGACACTAGTTAAGTAAACTCACAGCCTTAAATGCTATTTTACACCACCATCAGTAAAAGTGTTAGGTCAGACTGTAAACGTAAAATGCCCTCATGCAGTGTCCACATTAATGAATCAAGCAAAAGTAACTTCTGTCACCTCCTCAGTTGGGGAAATTGGTTAACTACCCTCACAGCCCCGAACATTGTTTTACAGCGTGCACCAGTCACGAACCCATCCTAATGTAAGATGTCTGCAATGACTGAAGTTTTGTTAGAGAATGAAGGAGAAATGACTCACGATGGTGTTACGCTTACACATCTACGAGTGAAGTAAAAGAAACTTCCATAGAGAATTCAGAATTTTAGTGTTTGTTGATGGTTCAACTCAAGTAATTGAAGGTAACAGATGAGCCATTAGAGGCTAAGTGGCACAGACCAAGTGATGTTGATTACAGCAGCTGCAGTATTGTGTCAGGGAATGAAAACCTGGACTCATGTGTCACACTGTAAAATTGTTCCCCCACCAACAGGGACAGAATAGGACACAAACCCAAGTGAGGAGCCCAGGGAAGAGCCAAATGCATCAGGCTTTGGGGGCCAACACTTCGGTGAAGAATCCCTCATAGGCTTTCCCATCCATTAGTCCATCCTCACCTCACTGTGTTCTTTAGGTGTCAAAAGAGTTAAGAAATAGGGAAAGAAGGAACAACAATAGCAGAACAACATTAGCAGACTCGGAAAAGTTTAAAACCATAGTGTTTGAACAAATACTGCTCTCCTGTCTTTTGTTTTCTTTCTTCCTCTGTGCAGATACCACTTGATGGCTGTCCCAAGACCCACACGCACCGACCTCCGCATCTGCGTATGAAGCCACAACCTCTAGAAAACAACGAGACCCACCGCCGAGCCAACTATCACAAAAGGATAAAGAAAAGAAAAAAATACACAACGCAGAGACTACGGGAACTTCAGTTATCCATCAACATGATCAAGATTGTCGTACTACTAACCATCAGGACATCGCACAAAGTATACACTCCAGAATCCATTTTTGCTGGAAAGAACGTTGCAGGCCACACCCGAAGATGGCTGCAACTAATTCTTCCGTAAGAATTTCACGGACCCTAATTGCATGCTTGTTTCTGTGTCAGTATGCAATTACAGATGAACAACACAGATCATGCTATGTGCCTGTAACTTACACAAGTTTCAAGAATGAACATGTGCTATGTGCTATGTGCCTGTAACTTACACAAGTTACAAGAATGAACTTTTAAGTGTTTACATTTTTATATAATGTGGGAGTTTATTAGAACATTACTATAAAAAGAATTTAAAAAATTAAATAAAAAACAGTAAAAACAGTCGGACGAGCAGTGGCTCAGTGCACAGTGCTCATTCAGTAAATGCATAGGTAAACAGAAGTGTTTTGAGTTTGGATTTGAATGTGACTACTGGGAGCACATCTGATCTCTTCTGGAAGCTGGTTCCAGCTGTGGCTGGCATAATAGCTAAAAGCACACTCCCCTTGCTTAGTTAACCCTTGGTATTTCTAGCTGATGTGATCCTAATGATCTGAATGATCTGTTGGGTTGGTATTTAGTGAGCATATCTGCAATGTATTGAGGTCCTAGGCCATTGAATGACTTATATACCAGTAATAATAAAGTAATAATCCTAAATGTAACTGGGAGCCAATGTACTATGACTCTAGAGACACACCAAGATTCCTGACTTGATTTTTAGTTGTTTGACCCCTAGAGTGAAGGTATGCGTTCACCTTGAGAACTTCATCTTTGTTTCCAAACGCAATGACCTCAGTTTTGTCTTTGTTTAACTGAAGAAAGTTTTGGCACAGCCAACTGTTGACTTCATCAATGCATTGGCACAGGGAGTCAATGGGGCTCTAATCGTTAGGCGATAGGGCTAAGTAGATCTGTGTGTCGTCTGCATAGCTGTGGTAAGAGATTTGGTTCTTTTTCATTATTTGGCTCATTGGGAGCATGTACAGGTTGAATATGAGTGGCGCAAGAATTGAGCCTTGAGGAACTCCGCATGTCATGGATGTCCACTCAGACTTAGGCTCTCCTATACTCACATAATAACCTCTCCCTTCTAAGTATGACCTGAACCATTTTAGGACTATCCCAGAAAGCCCCACCCAGTTTCCAGCCTGTCAAGAAGTATGTTGTGATCGACAGTGTCAAATGCAGCACTGAGGTAGAGTAGTACTAGAACTGATAATTTGCCTTTATAAGTATTTAAGCGAATATCGTTTATTATCTTTATGAGCGCTGTCTCTGTGCTGTGATGCGATCGGAAACCGGATTGAAAATTGTCAAAGTATCCATTCGAGCTTAAGAATTTGTTCAGCTGATTGAAGACAACTTTTTCAATGATCTTGCCTATGAAAGGAAGATTTGAGATCGGTCTATAGTTGCTTAATATGGTCTTATCCAGATTGCTCTTTTTCAGGAGGGGCTTGACAACTGCAGTTTTCAGTGAGTTTGGAAAACTCCCATAGAGAAGTGAGGCATTAACCACTTCTAGAAGATCTGATTCTAAGCTGTTTAACACACTTTTGAAGAAAGATGTGGGAAGTGCGTCAAGGGCGCAGGTTGATGTTTTAAGGTGCTGTACAGTTTCTTCCAAAATTTTGCCTTCAATTTCTTTGAAATCAGACATAGTAACTACTTTATCAGTTTGTGGTCTGATCTGTCTGACCCCAGTGCGGCTCAAGGATGTCCTGATCACCTTTCTGATATTACTGATTTTCCCAGAGAAGAAAGAAGCAAACTCACTGCACTTGCTCTCTGAGAGCAGTTCATTGGGAATCTGGCTTGGAGGGTTCGTCAGTCTCTCTACAGTAGCAAAAAGAGTGCAGGTGTTGTTTAAGTTGCTGTTTATAATATTAGAGAAGAAAGTCTGTCTAGCTTTGCCTAGTTCCTTATTGAAAGCATGGATGTTGTCTTTGTAGATGTTATAATGGACTGCAAGTTTTGTCTTCCGCCACATGCGCTCTGCTTTTCTGCATTTTCTTTTCATATTTTGCACTGCTGTTAAGTTTCTCCAAGGTGCTTTCTGTCTACCACTCTTCCTGACTTTCACAGGAGCAATATCATCAATTACAACTTTAACTTTTGAGTTAAAAGAATCAAGGAGAAAATCAACAGAGTCAGCAGATATGCTTGGTGTTAAAAATATGGCCTTCATAAATAGCACACTAGTGTTCTCATTTAAGCATCTCTTCTTGACAGACACAGATCTAGCTTCAATGACAGGAGAGATCAATATATCAAAGAAAATACAGAAATGATCAGATAGTGCTACGTCCTTAATAACAATCGATGAAATGTTTAGACCCTTAGTGATTAGTAAATCTAGAGTGTGTCCACGATTGTGTGTCGGTCCATGTACATGCTGAGTCAGATCAAAAGTTTTTAAAACAGTTGATTTCTTTTGCCATATTGGTTTCTGCATTATCTATGTGAATGTTAAAATCTCCAGCAATAGCAAAACAGTCAAACTCTGAGGAAATTGTTGAAAGCAGTTCTGTAAAGTCTTCAGCAAAGGCTGGAGAGTTTTTTGGAGGCCTGTAAACAATGATAAGTAAAATGCGTGGAGCACCTTTTAACACAATACCCAGATATTCGAAAGACGGGTAATTACCAAATGATATTTGCTTACATTGATACACATCTTTAAAAAGAGCAGCTAAACCTCCACCTCTTCTGACAGCTCTGCAGACACTCATAAAAGTAAAGTTAGGAGGGGCTGTTTCATTGAGGACTGTTTGTCACGTAAACCACACGGGAAGCAGAGAATCCAATAGCAGTCGTTTAATTAAAGGGCAATCCAAAAACACGTAGTCATGCAGGCAAGGGTCAAAATCCAAAAACACAAGTAAAACCAGGAACAAGAACAAGGACGCAGATCTGGAAGTGGTGTGACATTAAACAAGGACTCCGTAACAAACACTAAACAGGCAGGGTATTTATACACATAACTAACAAGACTAACACAGAACAGCTGGGAACAATGATTACAGGGAACAGCTGAGTGCAATGAACTGATGAGTGACAGTGACAGACAGAATGCTGGGAATTGAAGTCAAATGTGAAGGACACCGTGAGAACGAGGACCTCTAGTGATAGACAAGGGAACACAACCAGACACTGTGACACTGTTGCACTGCAGCTGTCTTCTAGCCAAGTTTCATTTAGAAACATAAAATCCAGGTTGTATGTGGTTATTAAGTCACTCACTAGAAGTGATTTATTTTTAAGCGAGCGGGTGTTTAAAAGTGCTAACTTAACAGTCTTACTTTTTGTCCCCACCGCAATCTTAGTTTGGCGTGTAATACCAGATTAGATGGGTTTTCTGTACGGCTTTTGAAGGCCTTAGACTTTCTATCATGTAATCGAACAGCAATAGCGAAAGATACAGGCACACTGGGTTCCCGCTTGTTCTGTAAACATTTGAGAAAGTTACTGTTATCATAGCGGGGACCCGACACATATCACTGAGAGCTGGTATCAGTTGTTTTTTGGTTCACCTCGAGCCGATGGAGGAGGGTGTGAGCCCTGGCGTTGTGGTTGAGGCCGAAGAGCTCTCACAGGAGGAGGGCGAGCTGGGCCCACAGGCTTTGGTGGTTGTAGGGCCTGCCGTTTTTTGGTTGATATCTGGGGGCTTGCAGATAGTTTGGTTCCAGCAAACACCAGTTTTTCCATTTTCTCTGAGAAGCACAGAAGTGGAGTTGCTGGAGAGAGGGATAGCGTGTCTGGTGAGGGGGGCTGTTGCTCTGGTGTTATTGGAGGCTGTAATATGCTGTCCTGGTTTCCCTCGCTGTTTTCAGAAAGTCGTCCTTGGGTGCTGAATCTTGGAGCAGTGCTAGCATGTCACAGTCTGTCTGTGGTGAGCTCTGTGGGCAGGGCTAAAGTGAGATTGTGTCCGTGAGCAGAAGCTGTTGTGGCTCCATGGTGTTATCATTGTCCTTGTGTGATGTATCAACCGCATGTCCATTCAGGTGCTGAAGTGAAGTCCTGGTCATTTATACTGTATCCAGGTGTGTGTGTGCCATTCAGGTTGAGTGTATTGGCACACACTGCAGAAGGATGATTTAGGGAGAAGTAGATATTGTCCTGTGCGTGCAATCCTCGGTTTGAATCCGGATCAATATACCTCGATGTGTTTTTGTAATAAAACTGGAAAAAAGTGTTTTGAATAGGCTAAGATTTATACTAGAGTGTTTGTTTATAATTATGATTGTTAAAGACATCATGGCTCTCTTTCAAGCTTCTAAAGCCCCGTTTACACCAACAACGATATGCCTACGGCTGCCTAACTACTTCAGCGTCCACAACAGCGGATGATGGTTGTGTTTATTCAAGCGCGTGCTTGTCTGCCGCTCATGTCTCGAGCTCATCACAGCAGGATGGATTCTGATTGGCTTTCAATGTTTTCATCGTTCATCATCTGGATGAAAGTGATTCCAAGTCCTAAATATTGTTTTTCTGTGCCGTTATCGTTAGTTGTAGTGTGGACTCTGCTAGTCTTTAATACTGAGAATGATTTTTAGAACTAAATCTTTATCGTTAGGCTATCTTTGTGTCCTTGGTGTGAACGGGCCTTAACACGTTTTTTTGTTTACAGACAGTGTGTAGGCTAGTATTTTCCCTCCTGTGCAGTCTAGTTTTATGGACTACTGACAGTAATTTTTGTTATTCAATTTTACGGTTATTTTATGATAGGCCTACTCATTTGAATTTTACACAGCAGTCGCGGGGCTCATACCTGTATGTTTATTGCGCTTTATTGCGTTTTCTTTAGACGTACATTCATCATCTTTATAACAAGAAGCATGAGATCATCTCAATGATGTAATAATTCTCTCAGAATTTCCCAGCATGTTAATGCAAATAAGCTTCTAGTAAGGGTGTCATAAATATGAAGATGTATTTCCAGACAAGGGTAACAAATTATTTTGCTGCTGCTACTGCAGCAAAAAAAATGAAATAAAAAAAAAATAATAATCAGGCTATATTATTTTATATATATATAATTTGAATACAATTATTTTTTTTATAATTCAATTAGCCTACAGGCATTTATAATATTTTATTAGGATTCTAAGCAATTATTTATACAGCTATAAAATTTGGTCTTAAATTATAGCTTCAGGTTTTGTCCTTTAAGTATAATTTATAAACCTCTATTAAAACCCAAATTAAGAGGAAACCTTTGTGCACTTTGAGAAATCCTCCTGAAGCACATCACACTCATATTCATCTCTCCACAGGTCACTGCAGTGCCCTGCGGTTCTCCCCTGCAGAACCGTAATCCTGTTAGAACCAACGAGCAGCCAGGCGTACTGGAATGTGCCGTGACAAGGAGAGATCAGGAGGCTGAGTGTTTGATTTTTCTCCTTTTTAATACATTCAATTTGATAAACATTTGCATAATCCATAAATGTGAGGAACAGCAGGTGCATTCAGAGTGCAGCCAAAATGAGTGACTATATTTGTGTGTGTGTGTGTGTGTGTGCGTGTGTGTGTGTGTGTGCGTGTGCGTGTGTGTGTGTGTGTGTGTGTGTGTGTGTGTGTGTGTGTGTGTGTGTGTGTGTGTGTGTGTGTGTGTGTGTGTGTGTGTGTGTGTGTGTGAACTGATGTACTGTGAACACTAACAGTGGACACAGTACATTCTCTTTCATGTGCTGATTGAGAGCTGTATTTGGTCCACATTCAGTCCTGCAGAATGTCAGTCCAACTTTTATTACACCAAACAATCCTAACACACACACAAAAAAAGTATCTTCTCCGCCAGAACAGAAAATGAGCTTGAATTCATCTTTGTAATGATGGGATTCATAGGTTTGATGGTCTTTGATGTTATCAGAGGTACATTTCCTTCACTTAAAAAAATTAATTGAAGAAAAATGATGAGATATTAAGTCTTGTTTTTAGAGAAATTTAATGAGGTTTATGCTTAAAACAAGAAAACCTAATGTTTGCCTATGGGTTCAGACAAATATAGCTGTTCTCCCTTTGAATTAAGTTTATTTTTCTGACACTACAGGCAAATATTTCTTCATTATATATTTTTTTTGCAAAACTTTATTCAATTATTTTCGGTAAACAACGTAATATCTCATGCTATTTCCTTCTCAAGTAAATGTGTCTTGTTTTTTGCATGTTTGCATATTTATGCTAAAAACAAGACTGATTTATTTTATTGCAGTGTTCATTCTGTAGGCCTTGTGACTTTAGTCAAAATTAAACAGCATTTGCAACTCATTTTTCTTCAGTTGACACATATTTACGAGCAAGAGATGTACATTTAGAAATGTGTTGAATGGTGAAAATTAAGACAACAATTTCAAACTGAAAGAAAAGTTATTGACCCTCTTAAGGCACAGCAAGTTAAAATACACTTCGACAACACATCATAAAGACAAACATTTATTTCTTTTAATCATTCACAACAAGAGCAGAAACATGTTTTTCTGATTTTGTGGAAGGCATATAGGTAACTAGAAATAGAAGTGCAATATTTTTTTTTAAGACACACTTGCCTGGTCTGTTGTGTCCTGTACGACCTGCTGATTTTCAGTGGTCACATGCAAAATGTGTTGATTAGAGAAGAGAGGAGAATGCCAGATATACCACTGTGACACACACTACTCTGTGTTGTCTTTTGCGTTATTGTGAAAAAACGAATCACCATTTTATCTCAGTGGAGAAAGCTGTGATCATCTCTCTAGTTTGATTTCTTGGCACATGTTGTTCACTCCAACTTTCAACAGAATTTGATTACTTTGTTTTTGGTTCTGACTCTTATAATCTCTCTCCTCAAATATATAAATCTGTTGACAGGAGTGGAAGTTCTGACCGAGTGAGCAGACTGACCTTTGACATTCTAAAGGAACTTTTAAGTGTAAAAACTTCCTGTGAAGAGGAAAACATCCCGACTGTGTGATGAATGTTCTTTTCTCCTTTTGGGTCATATATTACTCCAGCCAGGTGAGTACTAGCCTCATGAGTGTCTGATGCAAAACACAAATGGCAATCTCTCAAAACTATGAGTTCCAAAATTATTGGAGCTGCACGTATTTTCCAGAAGTCGAAGAGCACTTTTTATCGGTCCGTCTGAAACGCGTTCAAGTATTGTTTAAAAGGTACTAAAGTGCTTCAATACGATCTTCCAAGGAAGATCTCATCGCTGGATTCGACAAAGTTTAAGCAAAGGTTTGTACCTTTGTAATAAACCTTAAAATGTATTTAGACACTTAAAGGGGACCTATTATGCCCCTTTTCACAAGATAAGAACACGTTCCAGGATGTCTCTGTGAAGTTTCAGCTCAAAATACCTCACGGATCATTTATAGCTTGTCAAATTTGCCCGTATTTGGGTGTGAGCAAAAACACATCGTTTTTGTGTGTGTCCCTTTAAATGCAAATGAGCTGCTGTTCCCCACCCCCTTTCCAGAAGAGGGCGGAGCCTTTACAGCTCATGCTTCAGATACTCCGGCAACAACAAAACTGGAGAATCTCACGCAGCCGAAACGTCAGCAACTGTCAGTAGTTGTGTTCAGATTTATATGTTCGAACAGCAGTCGGACACTGATGGAGACACTCTGGAAGAACTCTAGGAAGAAGTTGCAACTTTTAGAAAGCAACATGGTGTTTTGGTTAGTGGATAAATGTATGTAGTTGTTGTGGAGTTAAGTTGATTCAACTCATCGACTAGCATGTACCGTTATGTTAATCTAAAAATCTTGCAGAAACAACTTTTGTATCAATGGCATTATATTAGATAACAAAATATCACATAATGTTGCATTTATTGCAAAGAAAGTCATTTAACATTTAAACATTTCACAATGATAATCTTTTACTTTCAGATCAACCTACACCTAAACATCACATATTAAAAGTGAACTGTGGTCAGTGACTTTTCATGATGTCTAAACGGCGGTTCTTCTGCTGGTTGTCTGGCTAGATCTGAAAAGGTAAGCACAGGTGGCTCTGTTTATGAATATCGACTGTTTATGAATTGCTCAGCCTTAAATGTCTTCAAAGCATGTCTTCATGTCCACGTAATCAAAATATCCATGAACACAAAGCACTGGTGTACTTCCAGAGAGAGTGTGAGAGCGAGAGAAAGACATTGCAGAGTGGTGTTCCTCATCAATTTCCTCTCTAATCCCTCCATAATTCCCTCAGAGTAATAAAATATCAGTCGAGACAGCTTTTCCTCCTCTTCTGGAAAAATTCCCGACTGACTTTCGTGAGAGAGGGATTTGGGAAGATTAAGGAGTAGTATGTAAATGACATGAGAGGGAAGGATTTAGGTAGAAGGACAGTCACATTCCAGAAGCAGACCGAGATGGGGAGACGGAGGATAGATCCAGGGAATTTCCCTTGGTATTTTTGCGATTGCATGAAAAAGCTGTGGTCAGCTGTGTTGTTGCGTAGTAGATATTTGACACTTAGTGTAAGAGCCGTCAGGTTGCAGGACTGAGCGCCGGTGACCACAGCAGGTCTCTGTGAGTTGTATGGCCGCTTTAGGGCAGCGTATAGCGGGATACAGGGAAGATGTGTTTAGCTCCAAATGCAACACAATTATGGACTATTATACAAACCAGCTGTTCAGAATCCCAGCTTTTTGCCTTTTTTGGTAAGACTGCTCAAAATACTTTGTGTGTCAAAGGTTTTGATCAGACCCTGAATAAAACAACAAATGAAACACTTTAAAATAAATTGGTCAATTTCTGCGGTGATGAGTCTCACAAGACCTGTCTGTGTGTCTGGAACATATTTCACCAAAAAATTAAGAGGAGGAATTTATGTTTTGCTTAAGTTTATGAAAGCTATTTCTAGGACCATTTGGAGTCATTTAACAATTTGATTTAAATTTTACTAAAAATTAAGCACATTATTCCTCCCAGTGTTCATTATTTAAATACAAACATTTACATTTTAAAGAATTTTTGTATGTGGATTTAAAAAATCATTGTATTGTAATACAGTATTTGTTTTAGTAATGAGAATTATGTAAATAATGACAATTACAGAAAAGAAAACTAAGCATTTTCTTTTTTTTCTTTTGATTTTAGATTGAAATTGGCCTGTACATGTTTTTATGATATACATCCTGACATCTGAAGGCGTTGTTTTTATACTGTAGCTTTCGTAGATATAAATATTAAGGCCAGCGATCAACTAAACTCAATCATCCCATATATGCACACGAGCATAGCACATGTTAGGACCTTCTCTGGCTCTTTCTTCTCCTCATCTCTCTCTCTCTTTCTTTCCTCTCCTAATTTCTCTCTTTCTTCACGGTATATAGTTTTAATCAGTCCCAGCTGTGTGATATTGCACGGCCAATTAACGAAAACCATTTGGCTCAGTCTCAAATGAGACAACCACATGTACCCCTTTTCTCTCTTACACAAATTTTTACTCCAGATTTCAAATTTAACTCTTTTCATTTTCTATATGTGAGCATCTGTCTTTCTTACAAGATGCAGATAATTAACAAGCATAGCTGACATGTTCTCCTTTGCAGATCCAGTGAAATTGAACGCAGAAACAAGGCGAGATACAAGATCACGAAAAATCCACACTATCTTCCTCAACTCAAAATTTCTACATCCCTAAATAACGGAGTAACTGCCCCAGACACGTGAATACTGCCGTCTGATGAAAGACCTCATTTAGGAGCCAAGACCTTTGCAGTTTCCTGTTGATAGTGGATCACAGCTGGAGGTCAAAGGTCATCTGTATGTGTGTGTATCTGTGTCGCCTAACACTCTGACAAAGTGTTCTTCATTTTTCATTCTGTCCAACATCCCTGATTATACTCTAAACACACCTTTTTAGAGGAGGGCTGAAGAGAGACATTTAAGATTATTAATATAATATATTAGGATTTTTCATGTTTTATTTTTCCCTTTGCATGTTTGTGACAAAGCACAGGTCATTATGTCACAGCATCATAAATGAGTTTAGTCAGTCTCTATTTCCCTGTGAAACTGCTCAAAAACATGAATCAAGGCACCTTATATTCAGTTTGGTAGCTTAAAGGCATAGTTCACCCAAAAATGAAAATTCTGTCATCATTTAATCACCCTTGTGTCGTTCCAAACCCGTAAGACTTTCATTCATCTTCGGAACACAAACGAAGATCTTTTTGATGAAATATGTCCCTCCATTGACAGCTATGAAAATACCAATTTGACGCTTCAAAAAGTCCATAGAGAGACCGTAAAAGTAATCCATATGAATTGAGCGGTTTAGTCAAAAATTTCTGAAGAGACTCGATCGCTTTATATGATGAACAGATTGAATTTAGCCTTTTATTCACATATAAACATTCACCAACTCTCACATCAGTTGTGGTACACAGAAGCTTAAGCATGTTCGGTTGACGTGCGAAAACAAATGAGGTTCATTCTCGTGTTACGCAGCACGTTTGAGCTTCAGCAAGAACCAATGAGGTTCATTCTCCTGTTACACACGTTTGAGCTTCAGCAAGAACCAATGAGGTTCATTCTCGTGTTACACACGTTTGAGCTTCAGCAAGAACCAATGAGGTTCATTCTCGTGTTACACACGTTTGAGCTTCAGCAAGAACCAATGAGGTTCATTCTCGTGTTACACACGTTTGAGCTTCAGCAACAACCAATGAGGTTCATTCTCGTGTTACGCACGTTTGAGCTTCAGCAAGAACCAATGAGGTTCATTCTCGTGTTACACACGTTTGAGCTTCAGCAAGAACCAATGAGGTTCATTCTCGTGTTACACACGTTTGAGCTTCAGCAAGAACCAATGAGGTTCATTCTCGTGTTACACACGTTTGAGCTTCAGCAAGAACCAATGAGGTTCATTCTCGTGTTACACACGTTTGAGCTTCAGCAAGAACCAATGAGGTTCATTCTCGTGTTACGCAGCACGTTTGAGCTTCAGCAAGAGGTTTGTTCTGACACATCAAGCAGGTTCAGTTGAGCTTCTGTTTATGTTTGCTGATCATTGTTTATGTGAATAAAAGCCTAAATTCAATCTGTTCATCATATAAAGCCATCGTGTCTCTTCAGAAAATTTAGACTTTACCGCTCAATTCATTTGGATTAGTTTTACAATCTCTTTGTGATTTTGTTTTTTTAAACAAAGTGGTTGTGGCGTAGCTGTCAATGGAGAGTACAGAACTGGCTCAGATCTCATCAAAAATAACTTCGTTTGTGTTCCGAAGATGAACGAAAGTCTTACAGTTTTAGAACGACATGAGGGTGAGTAATTAATGACAGACTTTTCATTTTTGGGTGAACTATCTCTTTAAAGTTTTCACTGAAATAAATGCTGAAAAAAGATGCACAACAGATCACAAATAGACGGTATTATTGAAATTGCAAATTATCGTTCTTGTAATTAGACTTAAGTTACGTATTAAGTTTTTTAAAGTAATGGCCAATTTATTCACTCAGCGAAGCCAATTTCACTTGCTGAATGTTCATTTTGGAGCATGTTTGAGCTCCACAGGTAGGCCTGTCCGATTTCCAAAAATGTTCCTTTTATACACTGAAATCATGAAGTATAAAACCCATAAAATGACTTCAGTTTCATAGAATGTTCTTACGAACTTCAGCCAAAAAAAATCAGCTGGTTTGTGGTTTCACTTCACTTTGTCCTTTCAAGTTTTCCAATGATCCGATAACAGAGGTGAGCCTACATCAGAGTGCTTGATTGATATTGTCATATCACGAGAATAACGCAAATTCATTTGAACATCTTTCAGACTGATGGAGAAGTTCAGCATGGATCTGGAGATGTGGGGGAGGTGAAGGAGTGTGTCAGGGAGTTTTCACGTGACTTCAGTCTACTCATGTTAATCAGGTTCAGTTACACACAAGCACACTACGGCCTGGATCACATTGGACACGCAGATAATGTAAAGAATGAAACCAGTAGGGGTGAAGCAGAAGAAAAGAGCTAGATCAAAGGGAGAATGAAAGTATGACAGATTCCTCCCCCTTATGTTTGTCAGTAAAGAGATATGATGGACTGTAAAGAAAGAGAAGAAGGAGCTGGAGGACATTTTGTGTTTGATGAAATTGTGTAAGTTAATGCTCTTTCTCTCTCGCTCTTTCTGCTTGTTTTTGTCTCGCAGTCATCATGAGTTCAAAAGCATTAGACCACTGATGAAAATAATTCCTTTTGTAATTTAAAGTTAAAAAGTTAAAATACTCCCGTGTCAGATTAATATACAGAGACGACTATTATTATCTGTCTTCATGTAGGAGGACTATATTGGATAGTGTCCCCGCTTTGACATTTCAAAACATGA
>CM060630.1:27315000-27435000 GCA_030578275.1 Meda fulgida | reverse complement strand
ATAGGCGATAAGATTCAAATGAACTCTCTTTATCTCTCTCGCTGTGTGTGTGTGTGTGTGTGTGTGTGTGTGTGTGTGTGTGTGTGTGTGTGTGTGTGTGTGTGTGTGTGTGTGTGTGTGTGTGTGTGTGTGTGTGTCTGCAGGGGGTGAGCTGGTAGACTGAGGAACAGGTGGAGATGGAAGACACCACTGGGACTGGCAGGGGGGTGTTTGGGCTCAACCATGTCATACCTGTGAGAACAGTGTGAATTGAGTCTCTGTCACTGTCTTCCATCCAACATAGTCATGCTAGTAATAATTGATAAGATGTTCCTATTGCTAGGGAGTTCAGCCAGTTAATAACATGTTTTTTTTTTTATTATTGCTTGGCAGTTGCTAGGGTGTTCTGGGTGGTTCCAAGTGTGTTTCTACCATGTTAACTATAGTGTTCTTGGTGGTTGCTATAGGACATTGTTAGGTGGTTGTTAGCATGTTGCTAGGGTGCTCAGGCAGTTACTAAAATGTTCTAAATTGTTGCTGGGTAGTTGCTAGGGTGTTTCTAGTCAGTAATATGGTGTTCTTGGTGCTTTCTATGACACTAGGTGCTAGGTGGTTGCTAGTGTGTTGCTATAGCGTTTAGGCAGTTACTAAAATGTTCTAAATTACTGCTAGTTGCTAGGGTGTTTCTAGTCAGTAACATTGTGTTATTGGTGGTTTCTTGTGCACTGATAGGTGGTTGCTAGGGAGCTGCTAGGGTGTTCAGGCATTTGCCAACTTTTTCTAAATTATTATTTGGTGGTTGCTAATGTATTTTTAGTCAGTAAACTGTTTTTTGTGTGGTTGTAGGCTGTTGCTAGCGTGTTGCTAAGGAGTTCAGGCTTTTAGTTCCTAGAGTTTTCTAAATTTTTGCTAGGTAGTTGCTAAGGTGTTCTGTGTGGTTGCTAGGGCATCACTATTGTGTTGTTTTTTCTATCTTTCATGTCCATAGTACAAATGGTGAGAGTCGAATACACGCTAAATATCAGAACTGCAAGTCTTTAGCTGTGTTTTGCGATAAGAACACCATGTTTATAGAAACACTTTCACACACATTTGTTTACTAATTTCACCTCGTCTACAATCTTCAATCCCTCTGTAAGCGTGTTGAGGGTGGAATGAGGAGAGAAACACAACGCTTGGCCAGGCTGATGAACTGCGTCTGGCATGTGGAGGTCAGGATTTCTGAAACACTTCATGATCACTCAGCACCAGCATTCACTCGTCATTCTTTTCCTCGCTCAATCACACACACACAAACACACACACACACGGAAAAACTCACAGTGCGTTAATGTTAATGTTCCATAGCTTTCTGCACCCTTTAAGTGTGTGTGTGGAGACCTATTCGTGTTTTAGGATCTGTTTTTGACGGAGGAAACATCAGGTTGAGGAAAATGTTATGACAGAGCACTGAGTGAAGCATCACAGATGTGACCACACACACATGCACAGAACTGAGAAAGCCTTTTATGAAGACACGGTCATGAAGGCAATCGTTTATTAACATTACTGGAGAGCCGGTGAAGGACTTAATGAGGTTGCTCTGAGGAGGTCAATGTTAAAGGGATAGCTCACCCAAAAATGAATATTCTGTCCAAACCTGTATGAATGTCTTTCTTCTGCTGAACGCAAAATATGATATTTTGAAACAGGCCCCGTTGACTTCCATAGTATTTTTTTCCCACTATGGAAGTCAATGGGGCCCATCAACTGTTTGGTTACCCGATATACTTAAAAATACCTTATTTTGTGTTCAAAAGAAGAAAGAAATGCATGTTTGGAAAAACTTAAAGGTGAGTAAATGAGAGAATTTAAATGTTTGGGGTGAACCATGCCTTTATGGACATCAATAAAACATTTCACTGATACTGTTTGATCAGTTCCCTTTTTTAAAAATATTTTTTTGTTCTACTTTTCCCTTTCACTTTATCACTCTTGCTGATAGTTCATCAGTTTAAACAATTAAGAATCCTAGCCTCCATAGACATTGACAATGAACATGAATTTTGATTGTCGTGGTTTTCATTCATCACTTTTTTTTCTTTTTCTTTTTTTTTTGGCCAACCTAAACTTTGGTTTGTCTTGGTTTTAACCACGTTTCAACATTAACATTTATGCCAAACGTATCCACACTGAATGTGATGGCAACACCTTTAATATTTACAATACGCTACTGTCTAATTTTAGACCAATAAGACATCTTACTCATTTAGCATACTATGTTTTGCGTCCTATATAGTAATACGCGTTGCAAAGTGTTTTGTCTGGAAGCATAATCATTTCTGTATGATGCTTAATTTGGAAAAATAATCCCTGCAGTTCCTAAACACTCACAGGCACACAAATCCCATCAGAAACCCACGCTCTAACTCTCTTTAATTGAGATCGATTTCTCTGTCAAAGTCAGCAAATAAATGATCTTTTCTTTGGCGAGGAAGGCAGCGGCTAATTAAAATCATCTCGTAGAGATCACAAGGCCTCAATTCCTTTACTTACATCCCAATACACACTCCTGGGGAAATTTCGGAGATTACTCTGGGACATATTTTTGGCTGTTGTGATTGAGTTATTTGACAGGCAAGGCTAAAACCAGTCCGCATGATTTGCAATCTCATATTTAACAATAACGACTCAAGTCCAAAGAGGCTTTCTGCATTTAGTATAATGTATAACGCTGACCAATGAACTGATGATAGCGCTTCTTCTATAGTGCTGACTCAACCTGAAGTCAATTGACTGAATTCTTGCTCTCAGAGCCATGACCACAGACTAAAGTCTCCTGCCACCTTGTGGCCATCATGTGAAACACAGAATAAAAGTATAGAGCCTAGTTTGGTCAGTTCAGTAGTTATGTAGTTATTGAGCTAAACTGTATGCTCATATGAGTGAAAGGTATGACTATTTGCTAGTTCCAATAGGATTTATCCTTCAAGATCTCTGAAATGACTAGTCTACTTCGAAAAAAGTTTTGTTGCCAGGTTAATACAATGACGAAAAAAAATATTGATTTACCAAAGTTTGCCAAACAAAAAAAGTTTTACCAAAATTAGTGGCATCATATCTTTAAAAAATTAGTTTGATAGCTTAATAGCCAG
Source organism: Meda fulgida (assembly GCA_030578275.1). Taxonomy (NCBI): domain Eukaryota; kingdom Metazoa; phylum Chordata; class Actinopteri; order Cypriniformes; family Leuciscidae; genus Meda; species Meda fulgida. The sequence continues at coordinate 27,431,887 of CM060630.1, read as the reverse complement.
TAAACTAGATATGCCCACGCAGAATTATTTTCTGTACAGCTGGTCTTATACCAACACTGTAGGACAATTATTTGAATGAATCTTTCCACGTTGGACTGTTACTGTACTTATCAGGTAAACCCATGCGCATGCCTCATTGCCATGTAAATCAAAACAAACTGTTTGTGTAACCGGTCCAATCCTGCTCGCCCCGCTCCAAGCCGATACTAAAGCCTCCATTACATGTGAGCACTTTACATGTCAGTCAGATAGTGTCTTCTGGTCTAAGTGGGTGGATATTGAACAGAATAGGATACAATTTGTCTGAAAGTCAAAATTGTATGTATTTATCAGATAAACCACAGTGAAGTTTTTAGACAAAATGATTCATTTATTGAAAAATGTGCTTTGGAATGTGGCAGTACACTGATCATAAGAACGTCAATACAAAAGCTAATTTGAATCAATTTTACACTACTCAGAAATACTACCACTCCTTTCACGTTTACGTCATACGAAAATAAAAAAAGAGAACAAAAGGAAATTAAAAGCACACACAATGTGTGAGAAATGTGTCAGGACAAAACTAGAAACTGCTAATACAATTCAAGTGAGAACTCATCCGGGACATCAAATGGAAGAGACGTGAAATGGAAATCATTTCCAATTCCCGATCACTGCAGAAACTCTGCAATAAAGTGGCGAAGTGCCCTATATCTAATACAAATATTTAAGAAATGTGGTCAAAAAACGGACAGTTTCTCTAATTAGCACATCCATTGGGATTGTCATGATGACTGGGCAGGACTCCTAGATCACTGACTCAGAATAAAGGCAAGAGGTGTTTTAACAAGTGACTGTTTGTGTGCTGGATATATGTGCTTTCGTAGGGTCGTTTGACATCACGTCACATTTAAAATCACAGTCGTCATCCAATTGTGCATATTCAATCACTGCCAATCTCTGTTAAAAAAAAAAAAAAAAGTTGCAGTAAACAACTTCAGTTTTTGTCAGTTGATTTGATGTGATTAGCAAAGTGTACCAATTTTTGTGCAGGACAATTATTTGGTCCACAGACTTAATACTACATCAAAAACATTAGTATTACTCGCTCTTAAAGGAACAGTTCACCCAAAAATAAAAATTCTGAAATTCTCACTTTCACGTCATTCCAAACCTTTTTCGGAAACCAAAGGAAAAATTTTGATAAATGTTAATGCTGCTCTTGATCCATACAATGAAAACATGCTGTGACAAGGACCTGGAAACTCCTTGGTATATAGTGCATAAGTCGAATGGACTTTTAAGGAGATTTTCTTGCTTTTTTTGGAGCTTTAAAGTCTAATTTCTATTGATAATATTGCCAATATGCATTCCACGAAAAGTCATATGGGTTTGGAACGACATGAGGCAAATGATGAGAATTGTACAGATTATTTGGGTAAACTATTCCTGTTCATCCTCCCTTGGCGCTCTGTTCATATATTACAGTACAATTTGGCGACAGGCCTGCTGGTAACTTGTAGCATTAACAATATTGAACATATCCTTCCTCACAAAAGACAGAAAATTACCCAGAGGGCACAGTGGCTGAGCAGAGTGTCGATTGTGGTCACGACAGAAGGCTGTGTCAAAGGTCAAGTCCTCTCCGTTATAAAGAACACGAATAAACATGTCGTCCAACCACTTTCCACGTTTCCTGTCATTCTTTCTCTCTTTCGCTTCGGGGCTATTCCACAGCTCAAACACCAGGCGGGCGGCAAACCGTGGAAATCCCGCCCCTTCCAGACCGAGCGCGCTTAGCAGCGGCGCCATGGTCACGTCATGAGCAGATGCTAAAGCGAAGGCCCCCTCTTCTGTGCCTTTGCGCGTCTGGCTTCCTCTAGCGATCTTCTCCAGTCGCGCTGCGGTACGGTTGAGGTACGGATGAGCCGCGAGCACAGCATAGCGGCGATAAAGCCCCGCCTCCCGCCGCTCCAGTTCGTCGTCTTTCTGCTGCCGTCGAATCACAGCAAAGTGCTGTAGTGTAAGACACGCCCCCTCATCCGGACCATTTGATGTAGTCTGTGTGCTGGAGCAAGGAAAGGGAAGACCGTGGCAAAAGTGACACAACAAAGCATCCACCGGATTGGCCGCCCTCAGAGTCTTAGTGGCCACACCCAACGTCTTGGCCATGGTGACATACGTGCGCTCGAGTTCGGTGTCGGCAGTCCTCTGGTGATACTGCCTGCGCTGCTCCTGGTCCAGGTACCGGTTGCGTGTGGGACAGTCGCACGAGGAACCGCAGAAAAGCGTACTCCACTGCTGTCTAACCGTCAGACGCGACCAATCGAAATGTGGGAGGAAGCCGAAGAGGAAGGCCAATCCACTCTGGAGGGTGCGGCTTTTACCTGTAGTCTCCACCCACAACTGCCGCGGTGACCAATCAGCAGCGAGCAGATTGTGACGCTTGATGTAGGCCTGGCGAAGATGATCGCCGTTTTTCAAGTGCTGTACGACTCCTGATAGAGAGAAAAAGTGAAAGAAATATTAGTAAGCATGGGCAGTAACATTTCACACCAGTGATATTTTAGTGTCATTGATATATTACTACAGTTTTTGTTAATAATTCGAAATAATTTGTTTTTATTTTGTTTTTTTCCCGTTTTTTTAAGTTTAATGTTGTTTTTGTCATTTTTATTAGATAAAAAAAAATGATGTCTACAATTTGTATTAGTTTTTATACCAAATTTAGTTATTTTAGTACTTAAAATAAAACAAAAATGAGAAATTTTGCCAGGACAACTAAATTAAAATAAGTTTAGTTTTTCATATACATTTAAAAAAAAAAAATCCAGTTGAAATTTCTTTTTAAGCAGAACTTTTTGTGATTTTAGTTTATGATAGTTTCACACCAAAAAAACAACATTTTATAAATATATATATATATATATATATATATATATATATATATATATATATAGAGAGAGAGAGAGAGAGAGAGAGAGAGAGAGAGAGAGAGAGAGAGAGAGAGAGAGAGAGAGAGAGAGAGAGAGATTTTACAGAAATATTGACACTATGGCTGCATCTGAAATCACATACTTCCTGCTATATAGTAGGTGAAAAATAGTATGTGACAAAAGTAGTCTGATTTCACAGTACTCATAAAAGTGATTCTGAAGAGTGCATATGATGGACACTTTACGGGAGAGGATTTATGAATGGCAGTGAAGCGACAACTGACACAAATAACAACATAGCTTAAGTTGTACATCCAGATTACATTCATACTACACACATTCAGACTATATAGAACATACTTTCTTAGTGGTTGTGAAGCAATTACTTATTCAACATAAGCACCTACTCAAGAGGTATGCGATTTCGGACGCAGCCTGTGAGTGCTTACCTGTCTGTGTAAGCTCTCCCATTTCACAGGTGCTGTGATTGGGTAATCGGGGCAGAGATCCCAGTGATGCGTCCCAGTGACCACGCCCACCGAGAGCCATGTGACTAATGAAGGCATCCAAAAGGGGGTGAGAGGGCTTTCTGTGAAATTACAACCAAGAAAGAGGTTTTAGAACTTATTTTAAATCTGAAATAAATGTATGCGTTACGTTCATGAAACCTTTTTCCAGATTAACAATCAAAACCAGATGTCTCCTGAGGACCCACTGTCCTGCAAAGTATATTTCCAAGACTTCAGCTCACCTGCCTGTATATTATCTAGTGATTCTGAGGAGCTTGATCAGCTGCTTCAGGTGTGTTTGATCAGGTTTGCAGCTGAACTCTACAGGAGCAGGATTGAAGACCTCTTGGGTCTAAACACAATATGCATCATAATGGCCAACAAGCAGCTCTGAGGAGCCACGTGAGAATGTCATTACAAGATATTTCCACAAGAGGGAGGCATGATAATATGTATAATGATAGAAGCTAGAAAACCATTTGAATTTTTCAAGCTAATCTATATATGCAACCGGGGCATCTTCAAAGGGAATAAAAAGGTCGATTAGGCAAGGCAAGTTTATTTATATAGCACATTTCATACACAATGGTAATTCAAAGTGCTTTACATAGAAGAAATGAAAATAATCAAAAGAAATATCAATAATTAAAACAGTTTAGAATAAAAGATAGAATAAAATACAGTACAAACAGTGGCACAGTGCTCATTCAGTAAATGCATAGGTAAACAGAAGTGTTTTGAGTTTGGATTTGAATGTGAATACTGTAGGAGCACATCTGATCTCTTCTGGAAGCTGGTTCCAGCTGCGGCTGGCATAATAGCTAAAAGCACACTCCCCTTGCTTAGAGTGAACCCTTGGTATTTCTAGCTGATGTGATCCTAGTGATCTGAGTGATCTGTTGGGTTTATATTCAGTGAGCATATCTGCATTGTATTGAGGTCCTAGGCCATTGAATGACTTAAATACCAGTAATAATACTTTTAAAATCAATCCTAAATGTAACTGGGAGCCAATGTAAAGCCCTGAGGACTGGTGTGATGTGTTCATATGTTCTGGTTCTGTAGAAGGCCAGTTTTAGGAAGGCCAGTGAGGAGTCCATTACAGTAATCCACCCTGCTGGTGATGAAAGCATGCACAAGTTTCTCTAAGTCTTGACTGGAAACAAAGCATCTAATTCTTGCAATATTTTTCAGATGATAGTATGCTGATTTAGTTATTGCTTTGACATGACTACTGAAACTAAGGACTGACTCTAGAGACACACCCAGATTCCTGACTTGATTTTTAGTTGTTTGACCCCTAGAGTGAAGGTATGCGTTCACCTTGTGAACTTCATCTTTGTTTCCAAACGCAATGACCTCAGTTTTGTCTTTAACTGAAGAAAGTTTTGGCACAGCCAACTGTTGACTTCATCAATGCGTTGGCACAGGGAGTCAATGGGGCTGTAATCATTAGGCGATAGGGCTAAGTAGATCTGTGTGTCGTCTGCATAGCTGTGGTAAGAGATTTGGTTCTTTCTCATTATTTGGCTCATTGGGAGCATGTACAGGTTGAATATGAGTGGCGCAAGAATTGAGCCTTGAGGAACTCTGCATGTCATGGATGTCCACTCAGACTTATGCTCTCCTATAGTCACATAATAACCTCTCCCTTCTAAGTATGACCTGAACCATTTTAGGACTATCCCAGAAAGCCCCACCCAGTTTCCAGCCTGTCAAGATTAACCTTTTGGTTTATTATAAAAATTCTAATTTTTACTTTCAGGAGTAGGGCGTGGATTAGTCTGTAGTAAAATAATGAATATTATGTAAAAACAATAAAAGTCAAGGGCAGAGGTGTGCTATGAGCTTTGTTCCCGAAACTAATGGTCATTGAGCACGGATATTTACTACACTAAACTGATACATAATGCAACTACAATTACATGAAACATGCATCATTTCAAAAATGACTTCACAGATTTAATGCAGATCTAATGCAACTAAGGATAAATCAAAACAAAATGATGCTCTGTCATTACTATAGGCATTGCACTATATGCAATAGACTCTGAGGTAAAGTTGATCATTTTTAATAGACTTCAGAAAACTCCAGCAGGGATGTTGGATTACTGCATTTTATTATAATACATCTTTATTTTAAGTCAGAACCCGTCAGAGCATTACGGTCATGTTGGGTCGGGTCACAAAGGCAATCACACATCAGACCTCTTAGGGTATGTCTGCATTTAGAAAGCAAGGTTTGCAATGTTTGTGAAGAACTAGAGCATGATGAAGAGAAAGAGACAAAAGGATTTATGGTTGAGGATTACTTTGTAATACATAAATCTCAGACATCATGGGAATATTATGGATTGCTGTGCGTGATTTAATAATTCTTGGAATATTCTGAAGCATGTCATTGGTTAGAATACAACGATGAAACCATGGAAACAACAATGTTATTTTAGGTAGCATTACAGTGACTCTTCACTGCTGCTGTAACCACGGCGACACGGCTCAGGGATGCATATAAAATGACTGCGGGAATGGAATATTAATCTGATAACGATGCATAAACTACTATTGATAAACAGTAAACCTAATAAACACACAAACTTAAGTCCACTGATGGTTATCAGTTGTAAACTCACAAAAAAAAAAAAATCTTCTAATATGATGGACCTTGAAAATAGGCAGCATTTTAAAAATGATGCATTATGTACTTTTTCAGTCATTTCAGTATATATTGTGACAGACATACAGATGTATGTATGTATGTATGTATTGGGTGGGTGGGTAGATAGGTAGATCAGATGATTTACAATGCATGAATGCATACCTCTTCTCTGATAGGGTGCAATCTATGGCGGGTTTCTTGGTTTTTGGGATGGAGTATAAAGGGAAACGGTCTCCATGACGAATCATCACCTGGACCGACAGCAGCCTGTAGTCCGCCGGACTGTGACCTACGACACACACAAATACATCACACCACGTGTCTGAGAGCGTCTTCAGGTGTGTGAGGAGGTAAACGTGTGTGTGTGTGTGTGTGTGTGTATCTTACCCTCCCAGCCGTGCTCGCTGAGGTTGGGGTAATTACAGTACTGGTGTGTGTCTCGGATGGGGTCAGGGGCGGGAGGATCCGTATGGAGGACTGGATTCACACGCTTTCTGCTTTTACCAAGTGACCTTTGCTCTGCCACCGGATTGGTTGGAATGAGGTGCACTAGGGAAAGAAAGGACGGACTATGAGAGTCATTAAGCACAAGCACACACACTATTTCCAGCTTCCTCAGTTCTGACCTCATAGAACAAACATTGAGGCTGCACAGTGCAGCGGATTGTTGGATTTTGGGAATTGCCATGGCGATGTGGGCAGAGGGAGGAGTCTGACCGGATATTAGCCAGTGATTGACAGCTACCAGAAAGAGGGCCCTACAATCCTTCAATGTGACATATAAAAACACAAGGCCAACATCTTTGAGCTACATATTTGCACTTTAAGTAATAATTGCAGCAACTTTTATATTATGATAAATGTAATTTTCTTTAAGCAAAAGAATAAACTGTACAATGAAAACATAAGAACTTTTTCAAAACCAGCATTTATTATACCAGTCCAAAAAGAGCATTTATATAATCTAACCTGTTTCACACACACTATTAAAAACTGAATTATGATTGTTTTTATGAAAAAAACGTACGTGGATAAAATGTGTAAATAAGGTATGATAAAGTGAAATGTTTTAAGAGAAACCTGCAGCATCATCCTCAAACTCTTAAATACATTATAATTTAATACACTTCAATACATAATAAATTAAATACAAAATAATTCTGTTTTCTGATAATATGGCAAATGAGGGAACTAATAAGCGAATTAATGGGAACCAGGTGAACGGAATAAAGGAACAAACAAACAAACACACTAGGAAACTGGGTCAACATTAAAAAAAAAACTGAACATAAACCCGACCCAAGCAAAACTATGCAATGCTAACATAAATTTGGAATACACACACAATATTATGAAAAAGACTGTTAGCATAGAAACAACCAAACTGATAAATACAAAATAAATTAATGAATAAATGGCATCAGGCTAAATGAACACTTTATTACAAACAGCTCTGACTCCAGCATTTCCAACTACTGATGTAACCAACCAGGAGTTAAACTCACCAGACAGAATTATAACGGTTAGCTGGTTTATACGTGCAGCGACGGACATTGTGAAGATGTGAAAGCGAGCATGTGCAGGTGTGTGTGTTTGAGCACACCCCAAATCAAACCCCCTCTGACTTAATCCCGCCTCTAAAAGCGGCATGACCAATCACACAATAGCTCCAAACTCCCAGCCAATCACAGCACAGCTCTGTGTAGAGGCCGGCCACACAAAGAGCTCTTTGTAGCAGAGTATAGTGTACTAGAAAAATCATACACACCTAAAACACAAATACAATAGACACATATCAAACAGTGTTTTGTTATGCTGTTCAAGGCCACTGGGCTGATATTGTGTGTGTGTGTTGGCATTGTGCACTTCAGCGATGAAGCAATGCTGACAGAAACCCACAATTAACCAGGATGAAAACAGGTCCTCTTTCATCCTTCACTTCTCTACTTCTTATTTTCAATGTATAGCTTCTTTCTCTCCGTCTGCTTGTTAGTCTACAGACCTGGAGACTCTTTCTTTAAAACTGCATCAGTCATGCTTGAGTGAACTGAAGTAAAAAAAGAGAGAGAGAGAGGAGGAGAGGTTGGATAATTTAAGACTCGGTTCTGTCCTACATTCAGACAGCTTTCAGCTCATGTTGGAGAAACCACAAAGGAGGGAATGAATTAGTAATGACCTCACACAGGATGAAAGAAACAGGCAACGCGAGGAAGACAGAATGACAGTAAGGATGACAAACATAATCAGCAAGCATTAGTGAAACCCATATCAGACCAAAAACAGTCACTTAAAACGACATTGCAATAGATAACTCTTTAATAAACAATTTTTGCAATGAGTTTTAAGCAACTGGTTTCAAAGTGGATGCACAACATGGTAAAAAGACAGTGAAATGATTTAGGGTGTGTTCACACTTCAGTTTGCTTGGTTTGTTTGGTCCAGGCCAAATTAAAACATAGTCCTGGTCCGCTTAGCGTACAGATTGGTATTTTTAACACTGAACCTAAAGGCATGAGATATGTTCACGACGTGACTGGTCGGCTTTTATGACGTATTGCCTATTTTGAGACGGAACTTACCGAATATCCAAAACAATGATATGTGCTAAGCTGAAGGTGCTCGCTGTATGTGCATAGCCTACATATGAGGGTATTTTGACCAGCTGAGAACTTGTGAAGAGCTTATAAAATGTGTAAAGAAGTCAAAACAGTGGCAGGAATCCCTCCGGCACACACAAAAGAAGATTTGCTGCGGGGAGACACTGTTCTGATGCCTGTACTGAACTGTGATGGGCAACATTGTGACTATGACGAGAAAAAACAGGTATGCTTGATTATTCTGTCCTTTTTAGGCTCTCGTCTTGTGACATCATGTCCTATTTTTGGTTTGTTTGGATGTCTTTGGTCCGTGCATTCATATTTCAGCCTAACCGCACCAGAGTTCGTTTGGAAGTGGAACAAGACCCATCTTTTCAGAGCCTTCTTTTCAGCTCGACTCTCGTCCGCTTGTTTGGAAGGGGATCAGATGGCAGCGTTCACAGTTATTCAAATGAACCACACTAAACAGAGCAATCGCACCAGAATAATCAAACCAAACCTGCCAAGTGTGAGCACACACTTAAGGAAAGAGAGAGACTGTAAAGCATGTAAAAGGCTGACTCTTTCATGTCTGAACACACAAAAAAATTGTTTCTCGTATACTGGCCAGGTAGATCCTGTTGCTCAGACTGAGCTGTGATTGGATGTGGGATGCAGAGGGCGGATATTAAGAGTATCACTGACCAATCCCTACTTACCTTATCCAAAAAAAATGTCATGTTTGGTTTCATTTGAGTTGGTTTAGCAAATTCTAACCATCTGTGCTGCTAAACGACTAAATTAGCAGGATTTCCCTGTAGCTGTCACTATGACATGAAATGTTTAATCTGCGGGGCTGGTTTCTAAGATACAGATAACCGCAGTCCTCTGCGAAAGAGGATTTTCAGTCAAGGACATGGGACACTGGGGTCTAATCTGGGAATAATCTGTCTCAAAAAGCCAATCTAACTGACCCTTACATTATAAAAATACATAAACATTTCTCTTCTGCAAATCATATTCTCACTAATGACTTTGGGACTTCCAGGTTTTTTGACTGCTCGGTTTCAAGTCTTAAAAATATATCATGTAAACATGATATGATTCCAGGGACTGCATTTAGACTGTCTAAACCAACCGTCTGTAAAGTATCATCCATGTGTCAGCTGGCGGCCCCTAACTTATGCTGGGTTAACAAACTCATGTAAATGTGGTCAGAGAGAGTCCGACTTGTCTTATTTAAGTCAGCATGAAATGAAAATTCACCTATTCACCTAAATTTCATCTATTTTCTAAATGCATGTTCTAACTCATATAGCAAGCAATAAAAATGTTGTTGTTTTGAGCTTGAATTGTTTAACACTTTCCACACCAGCATTTTTTTTAAGATGCCAGCCAGCATTTTTGATCATTTTCTCAAAAATGTCAAGACCCCATAATATCTAGTTGTATTAATATCTGAACATCCAATATGTCAAGAGAATGAGAGACTGCTTAAAAAAATATATTCTAGGCTTCCTGCATTCTTTTATCAACACTTGAATGTGGGTATGTTTCATAAAAAAAGCAACATTTTGAACAAAATGCTGAGAAAATTGCATTTTTGTCAAACACTACATCCAGATCGGATTCAGAATGATGATCAAAACATAGATGGAGTAGATCAAGTCCATCATAAATTATAGAAAATTTTGTCAATGGCTGTGAAGCGTACTGTCATAAATGATTGAAATTCCATCAATGTCAGGGAAGTGTTGTGTCTTTAATGAAGGAAAATTACGTCATTGGCGGGAAAGTGTTGTCATAAATTATGTTTTAACCCCGCCCTTGCAATCTTGCATTTATCTGCCTCCACTTTTAACATCCTCAACATTCGATCAACATCTGATGCATAGAACCAAGTCCTCGTCCTAGATTTTTTCTTTTCCAAAAATCTGACACTTGGTTGTACGTCATAATACATCAAAAAATATTTGTCACTACTTCCATTTCATTGCGACTTCAAAATTGTTTGACATATTTCTGAGCAGTGTATCAGAATAAGCCATTTCATTTAATGTGATTCTTTCTTCTATACAGTGGAAGAAAGGATCTTAGATTAGTGGTTCCCAGAATTACACATTTGTTTGTTGGACATGCACCATCAAGTACCCTGGAGTGAATTTAAGCACCATAGTATATTTCAAAGTAACACCACAGTAGATGTTTTAGAATTTGTTATTGAAAAACCCATTTTGATTGACCAAAAGTCTGAATATTGAGGGTGTTTCATGGTGGCCTTGAATCATGAAACTGCTCTGACACACAGGATAATTGAAAGGATAATCCACAATCGTAGTCCAAAACAAGCAAGATGTCAATAGCACAGTCCAAACAATGACAGAGTCCAAGGCACAGGCAAACAGAAAAATCCAGGGCAACAGGCTAAAGATCAAACCCAAGACACAGGCAACGAGGATACAAGGCTCATAAACGCAATACTGACACATACAAGACTTTGCAATGAGTGACTGAAATGAACCAGGCTTATATAGCCAGGGACTGTAATGAGAAACAGTTGAGAACAATCAGGGATGATGAGACCGGGCAGTGAGTTCTGGGAAATGTAGTCCATGTTGCAATGCCAATGAACAAGAGGGGAGTGACCTCTGGTGGATATCAAGGGCACTCCAGCTGGTTATCTAGATGCTACTTAACGGGTCACAGAAGTCCAGGAGGAAGGTGGACCAGTGGGTGGGATGGAGGGCGAGGTCCATGGAGTGGAGGAAGAACTGGAGACGGAGGTAGTGTACGAGGCCAGGGTGGAGCAGGCAGTGCAAGCGACCTGGGTAGAGCAGGCTGGGCAGGCAAGGCTGAAGATCCCCATTTTGGAGCAGATGACCACCAAGGCAGTGTATACAGGACTGAAGAGCCCCATTGCAGAGCAAATGAGCGCCACAGCCGAGCAGACGGGACTAAAGATCCCCACGATGGAGCTGGTGGGGCCGAAGACCCCCTGAAGACTCTGGTGTGGCAGCAATGTTGAGGCCCTGGTCTTGGGAATAGCGGACTGGGAAGCACTGAGAGAACTGGACTTACCACCATCAAAGCTGGAAGTACTGGAGACTGTGATGGGCCCTCCTCAACCTCCCCTCAACCAGCAGCAAAACATATGAACTGACTCTATTGTTCTAGAGTCAGTTAGTTATTTCCTCAAGGCAATGTAGGCATACATGATTTTATGGGCTCAGCTAAGCCATGACAATACAAGTACTTAAAAACAGCATCTTTTCAGTTCATCCAGTTGGCAAGAGCACAGAACTGTTCAGTATAGACCTCAATAGTATGGGTACCTTGACGTAGGAACGGAATTTCCTCTGTTGGATCCATGTCTTCTGTCATGAAACTGCTCTGACACACAGGGTTGAGGATCCAAACGGACTTGTGTATTGAAAGGATAATCAACAATCATAGTCCAGGACAGGCAGCTAGTGATTGTGACACCTAGCATGGTAATACCAAAGTATAATGGTATTTCCACCGTACGATTTTGCAAGAGTATAGACACGCTTTGTCTTTTTTATTTGTTTTATTGGCTAATTAAAAAAGTATCACTTAACTTGTGTTCTACAGAAACAGGAAAAAAATCCATGTTATAGCACTTCAAGGAAAATGCCTTTGTTTAGTGTGTTGAATGTGGTCTAATTGAGACCATATTCCCACTGGGATTACAAAACACACACACACACACACACACACACACACACACATTCCAAGAATGTAAATACAATCCAGCGGAGGTTAAATTCCCACCTGACACACTAAACATACATACATCGCAGTCCCCAGGGAAACATTAAAGCATGTATGAATAGCTGTAAGCTCATACAGAGGAAACGTGACTGAAATCACTAATTGTGGTTCACACACTTACAATACTGCAAGCTGAAACTCAGCACCGCCAGCAGCGCACCCACCACCAGCACCACGATGAAACGGCTCCTTGCCAGCATTGTCCTGGGATTGGTTCAGACACCTGTCCATCAGCCATACATGCACAGCTTCCTGTCACCTGGGAAATCAAGAGCAACAGAAGCTTAATATAGCACACATACAAATAACAGAACATTACTAGAAGTCGCATTGCTTAACAAAAGACCTTCAACAAGTCTGAGATGTTACAAGGACTCAAAACAAACAGGGTAAATGAACCCCCCACAGTGCTGGTTTCCCTTTAATAAACAAATTGCAGCAAAAACATACCATGCAGGACAACCAAAGTCTGTTGAAACACAAACTGACAACACTACACACAGCACCAGCAAGCAACATATAATTTACCCCAGTCACACAGAAGCAGAAACTGTTATTAACTCTAAATACAGATAATAGCTGTGCCTTTAAATCCATTCCTGCAACAAGCTTTTTGACCAGATCTAAAGTACACACACAGCTGATGAACTGAGCAGATGTTTAAAGCCGTCAGAGGCCACATCATGAGAGCATTAAACCACACTTCCTTGACTACACCCTTCACTCGTCTGCAGCGGACATAAGAACAAGCATGCATTGACATTTGAAGTATTATGCGTTTTTAGCTGCAGCTTGGGTTTAATACCTTTTTTTTGCAATAAAATTGCAAACCCCTGTGACTTTAATGACAGATACTGTCAGCAGTGCCTTGCAGTGTGACATGCCATTCTCCATCTACTAGTTGAATTGTGTAAATATTATTCATGCCCTTTTAATGACCTTGTTTTTAAAATAGAGAGGACATGAAATATTCATACTTTCAAAATGTGTCACACCACAGGATTATTTCAATTAACTAGTGAAGGCTAAAACTACACAAAAATGCAACTCATACAGAGAATGACTTGAATAGCCTAGGCCTACATGTTTTCAGTCACTGAAATAAAAGGAGCCATTCTGTCATGTGACAAGACTAAACACATCCTTGAAGACCCTCCTTACAGAGTCTCAGGGTCATCAAGTTCATTAAAAAAATGCTTTCTCCAGATGATAGTGATATTCTTGACTCAAAAATTCACATTTATTTTAATGAATTAAAAAAATTATTAAGATGTCTACACTTGTGTATTATTTTGGTACTTTTTGCCTTTGTGATAATACCTGACTTTCTTTAATTTTTTTTTTAAATGTATATACCAAACGTAATCTAATTACTGTAATTTCATTACTTTTCCCTTGATAAAGTAATGGGATTCCTCTTACTTTTTCTGTATTATTAGGCTTCAGTTACTTCTGATGTAATTGCATTAATTATTGGATAAACTAGTCTATACAACAATTTGAATTTAACAGCAAATTTAATGTTAAAATGTACGATTTTAATGTAACCTCCCTTTACACACTTTAGTCAGATCAATAATAATTTATGCAATTACATTACTTTTTAGAGAGAGTAATTAGTACATCAATCTAATTATATTGTTAAATATGTAATAAGTAGCTAGTAATTAATTACTTTTATAGTACTTTTAGAATAACTTACAACACTGGAACCCAACAAGAATGCATATGCATTCCTCAGAACTTGGCACTTGTGTTTTAATCTAATTTCTGTACAGGATTTTTTTTTAATATTATATAGACTATATGCCATGTAAACATAAGCTACACAAGGTCAATTTAACCTATAATCTTGATACTGAAAAAACAAAGCCCATGTTATTTATCATCTACTCAAATATATGTAGAAGATCAGGCTATATTAGATGACGGCATTTTTCGCAATAAATGTCAGTCTGAAAGTGTTGAATCTTAAACTCCGACAATGCAAGAACACTGTTTCCCTTTAAATAATGTCCATCTGTCGTCTTATGCAAGTGAAGATGATCAGTTTATGATCTTAAAAGAGTAATCAGAAATCGCGCAAAGGGAAAACGAGAAGAATGCGTATGGAAAAGTGCCAAAGGAATAATAATTCTGGAAACAGCGCGTTCAGTAAGATAAGCAAAGCAACAGATCAAACACACTTACAGACACGTCACGACACGAGAAGAGGGAAACCCGCTTTACCTGACCGAACAGAGCCCGTTCAGAGACCCGAACGATAATCCATCAGCCCCAAAGAACGATCAGACTCAGCCCTGCTGCGAGCGGCTCCTCTAACAACATAAACCCTCTCTGTGTGTGTGTGTGTGTGTGTGTGTGTGTGTGTGTGTGTGTGTGTGTGTGTGTGTGTGTGTGTGTGTGTGTGTGTGTGTGTGTGTCAGACATTATAGTTGAGTTTTCCTGCTCCCTCTGCTGGTCATACATGGTCAAAGAAGTTACCATTGTATACCATGTGATGGCGTGGTAGGCTACTTTGACATAATAGCCAATATGAATGATATAACTATATTACTGTATTCTAAAATGATATAACGATCTGTCTGTCTGTGTGTGTGTGTCTGTGCGTGTGCGTGCGTGCGTGCGTGCGTGTGTGTGTGTGTGTGCGCGCGCACTTTGATCTGAAAACTATCAATGATCTACCACGGGGGTTCTGGTTTTGATCCAGACCAGGACCCAGATGTTGATTAGGATTAAATGTCTCTTGAATTTGAACGGTTTCACGCTTGAGGCAGTGTCGACCACATGTCAACAAACCACGTTTATCCTTGCAGGTGAACCCATCCTCCATTTTAAAGTATAGTGGTAATAATAGTAAGCCTATTTATTATCCAAGGCTCACAATTATATAGTTGCACTGTGTTATTTGCATTTATTAATTGTTTTTCCTTGCTATCAGAACAAACCTGCATACTCATTTCAGGGTTTAAGCTGGAGCTGTGTCAGCAATTACAGATCGAACAATTACAGATAGTGGGGAATACAGGGGAATGAGGAACTGCAAGAGAAAACGTAAGTTATTTGATAAACCAGTTAGTGAACAGTGAACTAATTCCTTTAAAAAGAATCTAGTGGTTTCCACCCTTTCACGCTTGTGCACACAAATATTCAATGACAGCAAGTTAAAGCAGAGAATGTCTAATAAGGGCTCTGGTTAAAGCATGTTTGACACTCTGACTCGTGTGTAATTAAAGCCACACATACACCCACGAAGATTGAATCACTGTAAATATAGTTCTGCGCACAGTTCAAAGAGAAGCTGTCTTCTGAAGCACCCTGTTACAGATGTGATAATGCTTTGTCTTCATCTCATCCTTGGTTTCTTTATCTCTCTTGAACACACACACAAAGACACAGTCTCTGTTAATTCCCTGCAACTGATTATTTTGTTTGAATGTAAGTTTGTTCATTCTATTTTACATATCTGATAATTGTTAGTGTTAATTGTTACGTGTTAATTTAATTTAAGGATATAAACTACAGCATAGGTTTTGTCTTTTTGCTAGGTTGAAGACACGTGCAAGGACTTACCATTTTGATGAAACGATGACTAAAAAAAGTTAACCATTCACACACCATCAACGCAATAATTCTCCTTTACATGCTAGTTTACTATTTTTTAATAGAGTTTAGATGCAATTCCTGTGGAACTTACAAAAAAAGTAACTTACAAGTAGGCCATGTAATTATGATTTATTGTCAATTTTCTGTAAGCTGTCCAAGGAAAGACTAAACTATGCTTTTAATTTGTTTTAAAAGCATACAAAATACAAAAACACACAATGTCAACAAAAGAGTGTGTTTTGTGCACAAAGTTATTGTTTGCTCTCAAAGTACAGCTTAATATTTTCCGTTTTGAATTTGACATCACCTCCTCCCATTTGCGGATGCCAGTAAGGGTCTGAAATCACAACGTCAGGAAATCAATTTAAAATGATCCTTCCAAAAAAAAAGAAGAAAATCCTTAAGTTTATCCCCAAAGACATTGGGCCTACTGCATCCTATAGAGAAAAAAAGAAAAAGAAAAGAATAAGAATACTAATTAAAAGAAAATGACAGAAAAATGAACACTGTCAGGGAGTGCAAAGGCTAGTTATAAGGCTTGTTATATTGAGAGGTGTTTTATTAATATTAATATGTATCATCAATGTAAATATGTTGCAAATGATGAAGTAATGAGAGTGAATGAAGAACAAAAGAGCAAAGCTAATATTTGAAAACTATGTTTAAAATAACCGCTGGTTTAGTTATTTCAGGCAAAATATTTGATTTTTATTTTAACTTGCTTACATATTTAAACTGTAACCCTATGAATGTCATTTGTATGTTAAAGGTCGATGATCACGTGAAAGGAGCTTGATGAAGGCGGGCTCTGGTGACGCAAACTGAGCTCGGCCAATAGACGTTTCTGTTTTGCGCTCTCTGATTGGTCGATCGAGACAGTAAACTGTGAGCGCGTTACGTCGCAGAAGTGAGTGTACACGAAGAAGGTGAATGCAAACGGGGCAAGCGTGCACGTTTTTAACCCTCTGATCTAACCTGCCACTTGGATTTTGACCCAGATCAGTGATATGTAGACACATCTTCCTCACAGACTCACTTTCAGACCAACTATCGAATAAGGATTGATCGTGGATCGATCAGCGGGGGGTTTGTTGGAGGCGAAGCCGCGCTGAGACGCTTTGAGGTCGAATAAAGTGCTAGTAGCGACCGCTGGTCTCACACCCACCCGCATGAGCTCCACACGGACACGGACTTTGACACTAACGTTACAGCCCAGTCCGGTGGATCCCGGAGAGCATGAGACGAGATGAGCCAGAGAGACACACTGGTGCATCTGTTCGCTGGAGGGTAAGACAGCTTTAACGTTAAGGTTACTCAACAACTCTCTTGACACGTAACGTTACACAAACATATCGATTCAAAATAAAATAGACTTTTTTTGTGACAGTAATACTAGGCTACTAACAACTAACTAGTTGATTGTTATCATTATAATTTATATTTATACAATTAATATTATGTATATATATTTATATATATTACTGTCAAATTACTATTATAATATTCATTTATATTCTTTTTTTTTGTATGAAAATGCTTTGTAAAACGGCCATTGTGTTTAATGAATTACCTTTTCTCATTTTTAAAAGTTTGTTGGTAAACTTTCAAAGTTTGTTGTTATGAAAGCTTTTACATTTTTTACATATTTGTGTTTGTTGGAGTTGTGCCAAGACTTCCCCTTTGAGTTTCATGTGTTAAATTTGGGAAAGTCTGTTCATTTGATATGTATGTGTGGGTTCGTTTATTTTATATAACAGAATTACTGTACCAAATACTTTTGTCATTACCATCACACCAACCATTTTAGAAAACAAGAGAGTTGTTGTTTGGTTATTATAGAAGCTACAGAAAATCCGACAGGGAGACAGATTGAGAGTTTGAAGATCAATTCAGATTTTTATTCTTCTAAGAGTAGCTTTGTGCCATTAACCAAATGAGTCATTATTTAGAATTTTATTTCATAAACAATCTATTTCTGTTAAGGTAATTAGGTCACACTTTTAGTGTTCACTTCTCACTATTAACTATGATGACTTTTGCCTTAATAAACTCCTAACTACTGCTTATTAATAGTTAATAAGGTAGTTGTTAATTTTAGGTATTGGCAGGATTAAGGTTGAAGACTGATCATGCAGAATAAGGCATTAATATGTACTTTATAAGTACTAATATACAGTTAATATCTAGTATTATGCATGCTAATAATAAGCAAGTTAACAGTGGGAATTGGACCCACCTTAAACTGAAGTGTTACTGTTAATTAAGTGCTTGTTAACTTCGTCAAAATCTTACACAAATGTTTCCAAAAACTGAAAAATGTAATTATCGTCACTTAGTATTGCAAAATGCTTTTTCAGGACACTTGATGAATATTTGAACATATGTTAGTTTGATGCAGTGTATAGTTTACATTAATAAAATGTTTTTATTCCATATATACTGTATATATAAATACATGTACTCACACATAGTAAAGGAGGTCTGATTGCTCCACACTGCAAATAATTGCATTACTACAGGAAGAAATCTGATGTAACAGAGGAACCTGTTATAATGTCATTCAGGGATGATAGATGCTTTCAAAATGACTTTCAACGCAACCTTCATTTTACCGAATGAATCCCTGATATATGAGCCCAGACTCTCAGCTTGATACTGAAAAAGACAGAAAATCAACAAGTACAAACATGCCTGAATATAAACGATGTGTTGTGGTTTGCAGCAGACTATGAATAATTTAACACCATCATCCCAAGATATCTTGAATTCAGCCACACTTATGTTTATATTACTGTCTATATAGAGAGAGAAACCTCAAGATATTTGTGTTCTTATTCCTTAAAATATTTCCAGACATTCCAGATAGTTTAAAGTAATTAAAATAGAACGTTTTAATCTTTATTCTCAAAGCAAGAATGGGTTTATATAAGTGACAGTTGTAGTTCCGGGGAACTGATCTGTTACGGTAGAGTGTTTTGTTGAACTAGCATGAGGGAATCGTCAAGCCTGGCATTGATATTCTCATATAGTGATTGTAGCGTGTGCTATAAATATATCTGTCCTCAGATAAACTGACACAGTGTTTGAAATAGGACTATTGACTGGCACTCATTAACAGTACATGATGAAACTGTCAGAACTGGTATCTTTTGTTCGCATATACTCATGTTTCACTGTTTTGTTGCCATTACCATAGTATTTTTAAGTACCTTACAGTGTCTTGGTATATGAGAATGACAATCAAAAGTTCCATGGTATTACTAAATGAAACCTAGCATAAATTGCACCTTTGTTTGGTTTATTATCTCTGTTCCACAATAACATTTCTGCTTTAGATTCGTATCACATGTATCAAACCTCACCTTGATGGCGTTTTTCCATTGGAAAATACTGATATCAGGTTGTTCCCGGCACATGACTGATGGTTTGGGTTACTGTGTTTGCTAACCCACATCTCCCCGGCACGGGCGCAATTTGTGGAGACGATTAAGGGCAACTCACCTTTCACATTAGAGTTGAAATTGAACGCCCTCATTTCCTCTGAATCTGTTGTAATGTTTGACTGAAGTCACATGTCTTTCAGATAAGAAGTTATTGCATTACTGACCCACATTGTGCGGTCAAGCTTTCAACTGGTATTGGTCGAATTTGACCATTTTTATTTTGATTCTCATTATTTTCTGTGCAGAATAAGAATCGACAAGTTGCACTGTCTCTCTTTTTCACTGTTTGTCTGTCTTTCGCTCTCTGTTTCTCTCAGATGTGGAGGCACAGTAGGTGCGATCCTGACGTGTCCATTAGAAGTGGTGAAGACGAGGCTTCAGTCTTCCTCAGTAACGCTCTGCATCTGCACACTTAATGGAGCCAGCATGGCACGTGTGGCCCCTCCAGGGCCCCTTCACTGCCTCAGGTACACATGTCAACAAGTTAAACCCTTTTGCACTTTTTGTAGTGCATATAAACATGTTCTTCTTTAACCCTTAAATGCACGAATGTTTCGCCAACCATTAACACATATTCGGGTCTTTAGTGATCCTGATCTATAACTAACACGGATGGATCTCTACCTGTCACGATAATATTAAACTCTCCTGATATTAGCGTAACAATTACATAAGAATAATATAAAGCATATTTTGTTACCTTTTGAGCTTGGACGGGTTCAGTTTGAGTTTTATACCATCATCACTGTCCTCGTCAGAGCTCATTTCCCAGTACATTCAGCATCTGGCTCATATTCACCATCTCAACTCAAAACTATCATTTTCAACATTGTTAAAATCAATATTTTGATCGCTGACAGCTTCTTCACCAGATCCACCATCTCGTGACAGCGACACTAATGTTTGATTGCGTTCAGTACTTGCTCTGCAGTAAATCGCTGAGCCATTTCTAGTTTTGCTGATGATACTTCCTATTCTTTTGTTTTCTGCCTGCGGTAACTATGAGTAAAACGTCACTTCATCACTGTGTATCAGACATTACCACCTTGTAGAATAAAAGTGAAATACACTTATTCAGTCATCAAAGATGAAATTATTGTTCTTCAGAAAAAAATAAACTTACACTGCTACACGCCGTGGGTCATTAGTGACCCTATACAATATTTGACCAAAAATTAATGGGAAAACAGGCATTCTTTTATAAAAAAAAAAAAATAATTCTTGTTACATTGTTTATAATGAATTGATTGAGGAATACATAGAAGGTTGATGTCTAACTTTCAAAAATGAATGAGGAGGAGGGTAGTGAAGGATGTCCCGGGTCACTGAAGGTATGAGTTTAAGGGTTAATTCTACACACTAACAAAAAAGATATGTTCTTTGGGCATGAACCATGGTAATACAGTGATATTCTTTGAATTGCAGTGGAGTACCATACTGTGGTACATGAATGTATTATTCAGTAGCACCAGGGTATGTGTATATATTTTTAATTGCAGATTTGTCCATTACATATCAGAGATACCCAAAATCCCACAAACCCAAACTCTGCGTGTCTGTGCTGTAAATTTTGTGAGTTTTAGTAAAGACGAGATTGTTTACACATCTGATTTAACATGGCGGTTTTAGTTCGGGAAACAGGCAACGCCCTGTACTGGAATAGTGTGTGAATGTTACATCTGCGTTGTGGGAACGTTGAGTCTGCGTTGCATGAGCTCAGTGTTATGTAAACATTTGCTCTATGGTTTGTGGGCCTAAAACCGAGTGCCAGAGGAGACGCCCCCTTTCTGTTGTCTCTTTTCCAAAAATGTGGTCATATTTCTTCACTACACCACCAAATGTGACTAAATAAAGTCAGAAGACGAGACGAAATCGGGACCATTGGTTTGGCATTAAGGACTTTGTTTATTTTAGTTCTGTCATGGTCAGTTCCATGTATGAAACATAAGTATACATTACCAAGGTAGAACTACAGTTTGCAGACACAGCGCATAATGCATAAAGTCTATAATCCCCTCTCTATGCCTCTTTTCTTTCTGTTTTTTAAATAATGAAAAAGTTCACAGTGGTTTTCACTCCCCCTTGGCCAACCAATCGCTGCCCTCACACTAAAACACTGCGTCCTGGTGCTTGGCTCTCGGATGAAGTGTGTGTTTGTGTGTGTGTGTGTGTGTGTGTGACTGACTGCTTCTGAGAACGGGCCCCTTGTCCTCTCAGTTTAACTTGGGTTATACATCACAGAGAGTTCCTAAAATACTAAACCCAAAGACATGTAGAGATACTTTGGTCTCGTTTATCAAAGTAGTACATTGAGTAAATGATTCTGACATCCTATACACTTCCTCGTGGTTTATGGCTTGTTATGCATCCTGTCCATGTTGGCATCTGTCTATTTTGGCTTTTTGACACCTGAAATTGCATCAAAGTACTGTAGACTTTGATTGGACGCATGGCTTTGGAATGAAAGCTTTGCTAAGGTGATAAGTCTTTTTATTTCGCTATCCCATCTATGCCCACTTACAATCAGTTACATGGGTGGTTGTATTTTATTATTTCCTTAGGGTTTTTATTATTATGTTTGCCTGATATCCGTAACCTTATAAGACATTTGGCACATTTTTCTGCCACAACCGGTGACTTGCAAAAACAAAAGTCATGACAGTCTTGAGATACATGAAGTGGAGGTGGATCAGGTCCAAAGCTTCAGATATCTAGGGCTGCATCTGGCGGAGGATCTGACCTGGGGAGTGAACACCAAAGAGATAGGGAAAAGAGCCCAGCAGAGACTCTTTTTCCTGCGAACTCTAAGAAGCACTGGGCTCCCGCAGACACTCCTCACAAACTTCTATAGGTGCACAATAGAGAGTGTGCTGGCATACAGCTGCACAGCGTGGTTCTCCAGCTCCACTACTGAGGAGAAAAAAGACCTGCTGCGGGTAATTAAACCTGCCCAGTGAATAACCGGTGCACCTCTTCCAAGCCTTGAGGACCTCTATCTCAGTAGGCTGCAGAGAAGAGCAGTAAGCATCAGGGCAGATCCTACACACCCTGCCCATACCCTGTTCGACACCCTACCCTCAGACAGGCTTAGGGTCATGAGGGCGCAGACAAACCGCATGAGAAACAGTTTTTTTCCAAGGGCCATAAATGAGCTGCTGAAAGGCTAAAAGAAGTTGGAAAATTAACAAAATTTGGACACGAATTATACTGCGTTTTTTTAAATATACTGGTTTTCTTATTCTTGTTTTAAACATTTTTTATTCTATTTCTATATTATATATTTATCTATTAACTGTTGTTGACAGTGTCACTTTTTATCCTATAGGCTGCTAAATGAGTGATTGATGTCATCTTAATTTCGTTGTGTAGAGATATGCAATGACAATAAACTAAACTACTAACTACTAACTTGAGAACAACGGGGGTAAAAGATTAGAATTAAGTCGTCCAAGATGGAAAATAAATCAAATACATTTGGCAAGACCTGACTCTTTTTCTGTTTCATGACTTTTCTTAATACATTATTATGTATATGTTGTGAATAATTTCTCACACCCTTTTTTAAAAAATATTCCTTAGAGGTGTGTCTTATTAGAAAATACAACAAATATTTGGTTAATTCTCGTAAAGAAATGTTTGAGTTATTTATTACTCCAAAATAATTAATTGTAATTTATTTGTATAGCAACATATTGTACCAAAACATCTTTACAAAGAACAAAAAATGTATAATTTTGCATAATGAACTTGTTGCTTGCTTATATTAAGATTTGTTTGATATTGTGATATTTTCATTCTAATTAAAAACAAAAAATACAGCTGAAATACAGTTCAACCTGTCTCAGGGCTCCAGACTGCTACAAAGTGGGCACATGTTGTGGCCATTTTTTGAGACAATGCAAGAATTTTTACAACTAGTTGCGAATGTGCGACCTTGCAAATTTGGATTTTTTAAATGTAAATTTCACATTGAAAGATGAGTAGGGAGCGAGTCCTATGAGGGTCTGGGAGTGTTTGGTCAACTGTGCAGGTCATGAGTCATCTGTGTGTATCAATGTTGTTGCGTCTAAATTACAGCTCAGGCAAAAATGCCAAAATGAACCATTGACATTTTTTTCTCAAAAGAGCCATGCCCTCTTCTGTGGAAGCTTGTTTCCGCCAATGAATAAAAAATTAAAATGGCAATTGCGACTTTTTATCTCACAATTCTGACTTTTTTTCTCGCAATTGCAAATTTATATTTCACTTTTTTTCTCAGAATTTTGAGATATAAACTCACAATTCTGAAAAATAGCTCTGTCTTTTTTCCTCAGAATTATACTTTATAACTCGCAAATACGAGAAAATAGTTAGAATTGCGAGATAAGTCAAAATTGCAAGTTTATATCTTCTGACTTGTAAAATGGGGGGAAATGTGAATAATTGCAATGCAGGTCGATTTAAAGCTATGGTATACGATTTAGAAAATCGGTCGAGAAAGCCTGAATTTTTTAAAAACTCATCCATCCCCTCCACACACACACACACACACACACCCCTCCCCTCTGTTCACGCCAACGCAAGATTTGCAACACATGAAATGTTCTAAACTCCCCACCACCATTAGTATACTACTACTAGCATTGCTAAGGTAATTGTTAAAAAGCTATTTATGTAACACGTCACACCATAAAAGTATAAATAAATGTTTAACGTTACCTGCTCAACAAAAAGTCAGCCGTGTCAGCGTCGGTTTTGAGTCTAAGATCTCCCCGAAGCTTCCTCCAATGATCAATGGTGGACCCTATATTTATTCTACTTTGAGTCCGGCGTTCTTCACATTTTTTTTATTTTTTATCTCTGCTCTTTCCACTACAGACTTTCTCTTTCTTCCAAACTTTACACTAGGGGCAAGCAGGGGCCGCTTGCTGCTGTCTTTTATTTTTTGATCCATTTTTTTATCTGATGCTACTTAGCTAGCTACCATAGACTGTCAGCTGCTTTTTCGCGCAATTTCATGTCTCAGGAGGGGGGGCGGGTCGGGTGCGGTGGGGTGGAGACGAGCGCCAGGCGGAGTTTCAAGTGGAGCTGGTGATTGGATGAGACAGGCCGGCCGGACAGCTTACATTGGTCAACTTCTCTGCGGCTGCACAGCCAATAGAGTGAATGGATTTTTTTCATTCTTTTTTCTATTCCTATTGTTAGGATTGTACTATATAACCATAACCAGCATCTAAACGAGGATATTAATAATGAACAATCTTTGAAATCGTATACCCTAGCTTTAAAGTGTGCCTCTAAATTTTTTCCTTGTGCTCCTAATATTTTCGTTTTTTTTTTATAATCTTTAAATTAAAAAGAACTAGATATTTTGTCATTATTTTTGCATGATAATTTGGTTATCAATTTGTTTGAATTACAATGAATGTCACATTGAAAAAAATATCAAATGTTCTTAGAATGGGATTAATTTACAATATAATGCTTTCTTTTGATTTGAGTAAAATATGAGACATATATTCCACCACAGCCCCCAAACATTTCTCAGGAACCACATTACATGTTTTACCAATACCAGACTGTTTATAGTGTTCATAAAGCCATTCAGTGTAAAAATGACACTCTGGTATGTTTGTCTTGCACTTATTTTGATGTGTTTCTCTCTTTCTGTCTGTCTCAGATTAATTCTTGAAAAGGAAGGGCCTCGTTCTTTATTTCGGGGCCTGGGACCCAATCTAATCGGAGTGGCTCCTTCACGGTAAGTGTTTGTTTATTCATACAGTTAAACATCTCCATGTCAGCAAATGTATGTGAAACAAAGCATGTACAGTAAGAGTGTGTAATTCTGATCTCTGCATAATGAAAACAACACAGTCATTTAAAATGCAGAGTGACTGATGCAATCCCTGCTCAACCGGTAAAGCTGCAAATTTACAGGGCTTGTAATATTTCAGTTTTGGGCTATTTTACAGGTTAATTGTTTACACAAAAAGGAAAATTCTGTCATTCATGTTGTTCTATATGACTTTTCTTCTGCAGAACACAAAATATATTTTTAAGAATGATTTGTGTTCCACAGAAGAAAGTCAGTTTTGGGTGAACTGTCTCTTTAAGGCTTGAAAAGTACATACTAAAACCATTGTAATTCTAAACAAACAGTGCCGTTTTCAATGAACATTACAACTGAAATTATCATCAACATAAAGATAGCATGCATGTGTTTTCCAGGCCATTAAACATATCTGAGATCAGTTAGCACTTGTCGATTAAGTCAGGGCCTGCACTTTTTCGCCACTCCAGCATTTTTTCTAGAACAATGAAGCCTGTAAACAGAAATCCAGTGAAATGAGCCTTCAGCCAAGGTGTAACAACCCACAAACTGCTCTAAGAAGAACAGCACAGCTTAAAGAGCAATTAAATAAATTAGCTGACATGATAAATGGTGGCTCTAACATTTAGCATCTGTTTGAACAGATGTTTTACGTGCCTACGTTCAGGATAAAGCGTTTATCCAATGAGGCACGCATGATAAATCTGACTACTGATGCTGGGCCTGTTAATTGAAGTTATGTAAACGTGTGTGTTATATGGACAGGAAGGTGAGATTGCACTTGAGATTAGTTGCTGAGTGTGTGGAGAGCGTTTAATGTTGGAGTGGTCACCATGCTTCAGTTAACGGCTTCAGGAAACTGCATGTGCAAACATTTGAGAATAGCCTACATGTGGGGGTTTGTCAGGGACAGATCGTTTCTGTGAGCTGCATACGCTGGCATCAATGTCGCCCAATGGCTGTCCCAATTATATGCTGCATTATTGCGCTCAAAAATATTGATATCTGAAATATTACCTTAGATATTTGAAATATCTGAAACTGTCCCATTACTCCTTTTCTGCAGCTGGAAATGAGCTTGCGATTTATTGGTCGTCTATTAAACTATAAGTAAACTATTACGAGGTTGGTTTATTGCAGATAATGACGGACTTAGGCAGGTAAGTCAATAACATCAAATAACATCTTAAACCAACGTAAATGGTTTGCTTATCTTAGCTTAGTTAGTCTCCCAGCCTGGTCAAGATGATGTTAATCAGATTTCTGTATCTTATTGGAAAAATCTTATTGAAAAATAACATACTGTCCAATGTTTTCTCCGAACAATGTGCAAATTCAAGGCTATGAAAAATAGAAATGTATGAATTTAAACTATGCTATAAGTTGAGCAATAAGAATGATGGTGCATTATAAGATTTGACTGCATTTCATTTATTCTTTTGAAAAATCGAGCATGGCTTTGGTAGTTGTGTTTATAACACGGTAGATGGTTTCTAGCTACTCTAAGCTGGAAATAAGCTGGTCACCAAACAGCTTGTTCCAACTAGTATGAGGTTGTTTTGTTGCAGATAATGACCTGGTTTGGACCAGCTAATGACCAGCTTCCCTGCTGCAAAGAACATCTTAAAACAGCCAGAATGGTTTGCTTGTCTTAGCTGGTTTAGTTAGTCTCCTAGTCTGGCCAGATGGTATTCAGCAGGTTCATCTGGTTGGCAACCAAGTGGCCAAAACCAGCCTGACCAGTCTGTTTTTTTGTAAAGTAGGTTAGGTTGTGTGTTATTGCTCATGTGTGTCCTGTCCTGCTGTGTTTTCAGGGCCATCTACTTCGCAGCCTATTCCAGCACAAAGGAGAGACTGAACTGTGTGTTTGAGCCAGACTCCACACAGGTGCACATGACGTCTGCTGGGATCGCAGGTAACTTCCATTATATTTTGACCATGGCTCAGATAGGGACTGGTTAACACTTTAACCCCTTCGTTTCATGCTTTATCTTGAGTATCAGGCCAGTAAATGTCACAGATCCAGCAGATGGCCATAACAGAGCGTGTGTGTGTGTGTGTGTGTGTGTGTGTGTTTCTCTTCTCACCTGTCACCTGGACTTTTGCCAAGGAGGATTTAGATTAACTCTCTCAGAGTACATATGCTAGAGTTTTCACCTTTAAGCCCCTTTCACACTGATCGTGACATGATAAAGCTAAGCAAATTGCAGACGAACGGAGGTTTCACACTGAACGCAGTTCATTGCCTTTAGCTAATTCACTCCTGCACAATAGGTGGCGCTGTCTGAGAATACATTTTTCCTCATGTATGTCTCTTAGGTTTTCCCATTTGGCTTTAACCCTTATCTGCTGCACAGCATACAATTGTAAATTAAGATAAATACATTTTGGTACAACACAGAAACCCTAATTTTCAGCTTAGTAAAATTTCACCTTAATCTTTCCAGGGTTCACGGCAATAACGGCAACAAATCCAATTTGGTTGATTAAGACACGTCTACAACTGGATGCCAGGTAAATGCCATCAGATATGTGGGACGTGAGTTGGAAGTAGATTGTCTGATTAATATCCCTAATGACTGATTCCTTAGTCCGAGATAATGGGTTTAACATGAATTAGAGCTTATTATTCCTGATCCCATTGTTTTTCACTCACTAAAACACGTTTTGTTCTGCACAGGAACCGTGGGGAGCGTCGGATGAATGCGTTTGAGTGTGTGCGCCGCGTGTATCGGAAGGAGGGCCTACGTGGGTTTTACCGCGGCATGTCTGCATCCTACGCGGGAATCTCAGAGACTGTGATCCACTTTGTGATCTATGAAAGCATCAAACGCCGTCTTTTAGAGGCTAAAGCAGCAACACACATGGATGAGCATGAGGACACAGCTAAGGACGCTTCAGACTTTGTGGGCATGATGCTGGCAGCTGCAACCTCCAAGACCTGTGCCACATCGATAGCCTATCCACACGGTGAGCATGTGTATTTACCCATCAGAGCACTAACATTTTAAAGGGGACCTATTATGCAAAAATCACTTTTATAAGGTGTTTGCACACAGGTGTGTGTCCACAGTGTGTGTAAACAACCAGCCTATAATGGTAAAAATCCACTCCTTTTTTTGTAATCCCCATAAATCATTAACAGTCTCTCCAAACAAGTGGTTCCAGATATCCTCTTATATAAGAATAAGCCCCACCCACAACCGGTGATAATCTGAACTATTAGCGTAGATCCCGCCCTGAGTGATCCGCATCAGTCACCATTACTGTTGGCTGATTAATGTCCGCTGTAGCCGCTGGAGATATACAATGTCTACTGCAAAAAACATTGCAAATATTCTGTTATTGGATATATCAGCGAACATAAGACTCCTGGCATCTGAGCCACAGAGGACACCGTGGTTGAATTTAATTTATGAAGGAAATGTGCTGAAGTCAGTCGTTAAAGGGGTGGTATAATGCCCTTTTCACAAGATGTAAATAAGTATTTGATGTCCCCAGAGTGTGTATGTGAAGTTTTAGCTCAAAATACCCCACAGATATTTTTATATAGCATGTTAAAATTATCACTTTTTGATGGTGAGCAAAAAGGCACTGTTTTTGTCTGTCCCTTTAAATGCAAATGAGCTGCTGCTCCGATGGCGGAGCATCAACAGCTTGTGTCCTTTTACCTCACACAGACATACACGGAAAATTTCAAAAACTTTTATGTTCAAACCGGAGTCAGACAATGATGGAGAGACTCAAGAAGAAGTGACAACATGTAGAAGCAACAGGACATTTCTGAATGGTTAGTTGATGAATTTAGGTAGCTTATGTGTAGTATCTTCTAGTCATTGATTAGCATCTTCTGTCATGATAGTCTATAAATCGTGTTCCCGGGGGTTTATGTAAATGTTAGGGTTGGTGATGTCACCCAGGAGGAATGTCGTGTAGTTCCTACCAGCCGTTTGTTGTAGTCCTTAAAAAAATATTTCCTTAAAAGCAAATATCTTCCTTTGCTTTGAACTTTGAGCGTCGTTACTTTGCAGAAGTTGTTTATGCTCAAACAGCAACATTACACACTAACTAAAGTTAAAAAAGTGAAATCATAGTCAACCACCCCTTTAAAGTATGATATATTTGCACAAATCATTTTACGCCGGACTCCTTCACAAACGAGGGTCAGTTCAGCGCTTGATTTGCACAAGTTTTTTCTGCAAGATTTTTAGATTAACATGACGGTACATGCTAGTCGATGAGTTGAATCAACTTAACTCCACAACAACTACATCAGAAACGTCCAGTTGCTTTCTAAAAGTTGTAACTTTTTCCCTAGAGTTTTTCCAGTCTCTCCATCAGTGTCCGACTGCGATTTGAACAAAAGACTGAACACAGCTACTGACAGTTTCTGACATTTTGGCTGCGATTCTCCAGTTTTGTATCTGAAGCTGAGCTGTAAAGGCTCCGCCCTCGTCTGGAAAGGGGGCGGGGAACAGCAGCTCATTTGCATTTAAAGGGACACACACAAAAACAGAATGTTTTTGCTCGCACCCAAATAGGGGCAAATTTGACAAGCTATAATAAATGATCTGTGGGGTATTTTCAAGCTGAAATTTTACAGACACATTCTGGGGACATCAGACACTTGTGAAAAAGTGCATAATAGGTCCCCTTTCATGTCAACATGAAATGTCATTCACAACCTATTTTACCTCAATAATATGACGCATACTACTGTTCAAAAGTTTTTTAATGCTGAATATTGCTGATGCTGAAAATTCAGCTTTGCATCACAGGAATAAACTACATATTTAAGTATATTTAAAATTATTTGATTTTATTTATTAAAATTTATTTATTTTTATTACTGTTTTTAATGTATTTTCAATCAAATAAATGCTGCCTTGGTGAGCAGAAGAGACTTCGTTTTAAAAAAACATTTTTAAAAAATCTTCCCAGCCCCTAACATTTGAACAGTATATATATATATATATATATGTGTGTGTGTGTGTGTAAAACAATACACAAATACTCTATGCTGTGCACATGGTTTGAAACCAATTCTGAGTATTTTAGTTTTTCTCTGTTCGGTTCTGCAGAGGTCATCCGTACACGGCTAAGGGAAGAAGGAAACAAGTACCGCGCGTTCTTCCAGAGTCTCAACCTAGTGATCAGAGAGGAAGGCTATCGAGCTCTTTACCGAGGACTCACCACACACCTGGTCAGACAGATCCCCAACACGGCCATCATGATGTGCACCTACGAGTTCGTCGTCTACCTGCTCCATGGCTAACCTTTGACCCGAGGTGCCTCATGGACAGAACGTTATGTGGTTTTATTCACCTTTTCTAATGGTGTGTGTTCTGGGATGAAGGTGTTAGGAGAAACAGGGTAATGACTAAAAAGTTGGTGTCTAGAAAGAAGCTTTTCCTTCTCTTTCCCTCTTTTAATGTTCTTTAAAATGATGCTGCTTCTAAAAAGCCTTGACATACCTGACTAAAGATGGCAGTCAGATGGAGCATGTTACGTTGACATCAGCACCAGTTCACCTTTAACCCCCTCAGAGTTTGGCTTTCCATCTCAAACAGCACTTCACGTCAGATTGATCTTGAATGTGGTTTTAGCAGTTTGGTTCTGTTAGAGAAGCTGATCTTGTGTTGGCAGGTCATTGAGGCTTTTGTTCGAGCACAGCTAACATTGCTGTGCTATGATGGTGATCAAAGCTTCAAGGGATTTTATCAAGCTCTGAGCTGGAAAGGAATCGAAGAGGATCCAAAAAGACGTTAACTTCCTGTCTGGAAACAAATCGGATTGCTCTTACACCATGCAGTGCAAAAGCAGGAAGATCCTACATAGATTCAAATACCTGACACTATGCACGCACATGTACGTGGACCTGCAAAAGAAAAACAAATGTCTAAGAGAGTGTTTTGTCATTTTGACACTGTACAGGTGAGTGTGTGCTAGTCTCAAGAGTGTCATATTTGTACGTTTATACATGTTATCGTGTGTTTGCTTCCCATGTTTGACTTGAACACATGAATGTAACAGTCATTGCAGCCAAAGTAGGTTGTTAACACAGAAAAATTACTAACGAAAGAACGAATAATTATTTAAATTTTAAAAAAGAATTAAGTATTATGCAAAAAAGAAAAAAAAAGCCACTGCACTGTTACACAAAATAAGTTTATTTTTTGGTGGACATGTTGTGCCCCCATCTCAAGCACACACACACACACACACACGGAGCACAAAACAAGAGAGTTTGTGGCTGCTCATGTCACATTAGCATTTTTGCCTTGTTTTGCCTTAAAAATCCTAGAAATCCTTTGAACAAGATCTATTAACTCAGAAAAGCAAAATTGCATTAGATTTTTTTAGACTTTTTCAGACAATGTTGAAATTATTATTATGGTATTAATATTTAATGAAATTAAATAAATAATTTAATAAAAAGCAAAAACAAAAACTTTTTTTTAACAAAAAAAAGATATTTGCCAATGAGTTAATACAAAAATAATTCAATGTATATTTACTGAAAATGTCTTTTGTTTCTTCATTTCAAGTGAATTGATCTTGTTTTAAGTGTTTTAGATCTTTTTTCAGGAAAACAAGACCAAAATATTATTAAACAATGTTTTTGCAGTGTGGACAAAGGAAAAACGCATTAAAATATAAAATAAAGTCAAGCTGTCAAAACTCATGTTTTCTCTTTATGATGCAGTTTTTGTATCTGATTCTCTCACGCTTTTATGATTCCAGTGTTTGATTTTTTTTTTTCAGTGTTTCGTTGTTTACAGTCAATTTGGTGTGAAAGGTGAAATGACCTGCTCTGTTGTCACTTCATTATGAGATTAATATTCAGCCATTGATCTTATGGAAAAATAGATGCATATATGAGAAAACAAAGAATGGCCATGTCTATTTTGGGTTGGATGGAGATGCTGGGTGTTTGACTCTCACTGCACGTTGTGAAGAGTTGGCAATTTATAAATGTTACACTCCCTTTCTTTGCTTTATTTTTGTTTTCACACATGCACCAAGAGATTTTGTGTGCACAGGAAATGTGTGTGTATTCCAGTGAAGCAAAAAATCCTTTTAACTTGAGTGACACAAGTATTGAGCATTTACAGGTCCATAATGCTGTTAGTTTGGCTCAAATCTACATGGGAGGAGAGTATAGTTTAGTTGTCAAAAAGCAGGTAAATTCATTGAATACGAAGCTAATGTTTTTATTCTTATTATTATTTGCCTGTGTAAAAGTCAGCTAAATCATGATTGTATGTAAACTAATAAAGGGACGTGCTTCTCCGTTCATTTTGGTAGCGAGTTAAACCTATGGTTATGCTTTTATATAAATAAATTCACAAAAAGTGATAGTTGTAGACCTTATTCACAGCAGCGCCATATTTGATTTTCAACGGTAATGAAAGCGAGTCTCTGAGGGACAGACATCTCTTCAGTGGGTTGTACTGTTATTTAATGTTTTTGGATTGTTATGCTGACGAAACACTGCAAAATTATAATTCCAATTAAATTTCAGTAGACAAAAAAAAACTCAAAACAATATAAGCGGTGGAAAATTATAAATGACTATCTTGGCATAAAAGTGCTCATTTAGCCAGGTTAACGTTACTTTGCAGCTCACATAATTGATGCAGTTCATCATCAAACCACAAGATGTCAGAACTAGTTTGGGAAAATTATTGGCTCACTGTATTGACTAAAAATTTGGATGAGGTTGACTTCAGGATGACGCCTATTTGCTTGATATTACTGTTCATAACTACAATATATCTGACCTGACGGTGTTGACAAAAAGCTGAGAAACAGCTGTGAAACCTTTAAAAAGGTGACAAAGGTGCATCAAAAAATAATTCTCCACATCTGAATCTGCTCTTGTGATCAAGAAGTATCATTTTAAAACAAGGTTTTCTTACAGGTTGGATGTCAATATCATCCAGCCAACATAAAAAAGATCAATGGGCTATGATTTATTCTTTAAACACAGATGGCTGGAAGTGAAACCTTGTGCATGAGCGACATTAATTTCTACTTCGTGACGTTGTACTGTAACGGTCTACTACGGGAGAACAGCTAATTGTCCGTTGTCGTTTCTATGTGACAGATATAAATAAGGTTGTGTTTTATTGTGTATGTTTAATCACAGTTGATTATCATTTAATGCCAAAGCAAGATAACTTTGATACCCGATGGCATGAATTGCTCCGCGCCGTTTCTTTAGTGATTTTCTGGTGAACATGTTAGCCTACTTTCGGTCGTATTTGGTGTGGAGATAGCCTACGATATGATTCTGAGCAAAATACAGAGGGAGCAATGAAACTGCCAAGTCATGGCATCAAATTATAATCTCCTTCACACTCTTGGTCTTTACTTGCTCTGTTTCTCGGGACACATGCGCACATCTGCACACTGAAAACCAGGAAGTGTGTGGATTCAAGAAAAACGGAACCGTTATCCGGGTTAATATTTGACATTTGTGTTCTGTCAAAGCAGGTGAGAACTTCGTAGAGTCCTTAAATAATGTTTTTCCTGTGTGTTTTTTTTGCTTGCGTTGAAATAAACAGCATTAAAGTATCACTGTATTCTGTGTTAATCTTGATGTCGCATGTTTATTTTTTTGCTTACGAATGAGCGTTAAGGAATTTGTCTATGAAGATTTTTAGACGTGCTCTTTCATTTATGATTTACATGTGGATTTATGCACTATTTCTTTAGTGATTTACTTTGGCAGAACAGTTTCTATTAGAGGAACAGGCAGCTATCTGCAGCAAAAAACAACCAAACAGGAAAACAGAGAGAGGGAGAGGAGGAAATGTCTGAATCTGCAGCGAGCCCGTATGTGGATCAGTTCAGCTGTCCAGTCTGTCTGGATCCTCTGAAGGAGCCGGTGACGATTCCCTGTGGACACAGTTACTGTATGAGCTGTATTACTGACTGCTGGGGCCAGAAGGAGCAGGGGCCGCCGTACCGCTGTCCCCAATGCAGAGAGAGCTTCAGTCAGAGACCTCTACTGAAGAAGAACACTCTGATAGCTGAGATGATGGAGACGCTGCAGAAGACGTCTCTACAAACGACTGCTGTGGACTGTGATGTTTGCACTACAGAGAAGAACAGAGCTGTAAAGTCCTGTCTGCAGTGCTTGGCCTCCTTCTGTCAAACTCACCTGCAGTCTCACTATCAATCTCCTGCGTTTATGAAGCACAAACTAGTCGAAGCTTCCAGAAACATTCAGGAGAACATCTGTCTCAGTCATGGAAAACTACTGGAGATTTACTGTCAGGATGATCGTCAGTGTATTTGCTGTTTGTGTACTGATAATCATAAAGGACACAGTGTGGTGTCTGTGGATGCAGTATGGACTAGTAAAAAGGTAACATCAACAATAATATCCTTTACTGGACTGGTGTCTATTTTTGCCTGTTTTTATTTTTATTTTTTATGTTAACATCCTTTAGAAAGAGTTAAAGGAGATAAAGATGTCGTGTCAGAAGCTGATCCAGGAGCGAGAGAGAGGTCAGCGGGAACTCAGTGAAGCTGTGAAGCTTCTTAAAGTATGTTTCTTTATTTTTAAAGTAAGTTTGACATGCGAAAAAAACAAAAAACATTTTTATTCAATTAAAATAGACCATGACCAATTGGGTTTGAGCTCCAAAAAATTGCTAAAAGATTCGTGACACAATTCATGATATTCTTATTGAGACTTTTGGAGCTTGACTGCAACTAATTTACTTTCTACCTGCATTGTTCTGAATCACAACATTCTCCATGATCAGATCTTTGTGTCTCTGACAGAGTTCAGCGCTAGAGACCATGGAGGACATTGAGAAGGCCTTCACTGAGCTCATCTGCTCTCTGGAGAAGAAACGCTCTGAGATTAAAGAGCAGATCAGAGCTCAGGAGAAGACTGAGATAGATCGAGCAGAGGAACTTCACCAACATCTGGATCAAGAGCTGACAGAACTCAGAAAAAGACAAGCAGAGATTGACAAACTTCTGATTAATGATGATCAGATCAATTTTCTGAAGGTAATGAAATTCCTTTAATCAGTATACCATAATGTTTCTGTACTCACTGTTTCATATGTTTTAATTGTCTCTTTTACATAACAAGCAGTGCTGTATTTGTCTCATTTCAGAGCTGTCAGTCTGTGTGTGTTTTACCCACATTTGAAGTCATTCCCATCACTCAACACACTCATCTGTATTTTAAAGACATTTCAGTCTCCACATTCAGAGAGGTTTTGGAGGATGTCTATCAACAGCAGACAGCCAAAATATCACAAGAAGGTCTGAATAATTTGATATTTTGTTTTGCCATTCATACTCAGTAGCATTTAACCAACGAATGAACCGTACGCTTGTTTCCTTTTGTCTCTTCAGTGTCAAATGTCCATGTTGCAAAGACCCCAAATGATTTTTTGCAGTGTAAGTTGAACTGTAATTTCTTCAAGGCAAAAACTCATTTATTGATAAACTATCAGTGGAAATGATCTGTAACAATGTGACCATTTTGGAACCAAAGTTTACTTTGTTCAATATTTGTTTTTTGCTTTTCATTCCTCAGATTTCTCTGAACTTAACTTGGATCCAAACACTGCAAACAATAAACTCAAACTGTCTGTGGACAGCAGGAAAATATCATTTACATATAAAGACCAACAGTATCCTGATCACCCAGAGCGATTTGATAGATATGTGAATGTCTTGTGTCGAGAGGGTTTGTGCGGTCGCTGTTACTGGGAGGTCGAGTGCAGTGGGAACAATTGGGCTGTAGCAGTTTGTTACAAAGGAATTGGACGTAAGGGAAGAAATTATGACTGTAGACTTGGCTCCAACAAAAACTCTTGGAGATTGTCCCGCTCGCAACAGAATGTCTATTTCACACATGATAAAACCCAAGTCTCAATCCCGTCTGTCTGCTCCTCTAGAATAGGAGTGTATCTGGATCACAGTGCAGGAACTCTGTCCTTCTACAGCGTCTCTGACACAATGACTCTCCTTCACAGAGTCCAGACCACTTTCACTGAACCCTTATACCCTGCGTTTTATACTGGACAAGTTTCATCTGTCAGGATCGTAGAAAAGCAGAGTTTAAAATATAATCTTTCAGAAAATAATACATTAAAAAATACATGACTGTATTTGAGTTAAATGTACACATCAAGCATTGATTTAAATGAAATATAAATATAATACACTGCCTCGTAAAAAAAAAAGTTGCTGTTTGGATTTAAATTGGCAAATTCTTAAGAGTCTATGATTGGATCATTATTGCAGTGATAATTATGTTTCTAGCATTTTATATGGACTTAACGGAGTGCTTGACTCTTGCTTTGTCAATACAAGATCTTTCTACAAGATTCCCATCAAGAGGTGCATACATTTTTGGTCAAGATTTTGTTTTGATAATGCAAGAGTCCAGAATTCTGTAAAGTCTCCTCCAGCACATCCCAAAGTCTTTAAATCATCCTGGAATATGGTCATGATGTGTCTCTACATGGTTGTTTAAGAAATGAAAAGCTACACTTTATCAATCAGGGTTGAAAGAACTGTTGCCAAACATATAACATGCTAGAAACATGATAATAACTGCAATAATGAATGATCCAATCTTAGACTCTTAAGCATTTGCCAATTTAAATCTAAATAGCAACTTTTTTTGGCGGGGCAGTGTATAATATGAATAAAACACAGCTTACAACACTCTCAGAGTGGATGTCAGTAAATACTGTTTGAAACCTTTTCAAAGAGGCACAGTTTTTAACATAGACCTTCTGCCATTACATTGTAGAAATGTTTGTTTCAGATTTATCTTAAGATTTCTGCTTTCTTCAGTTTGGTGTGTAATTAATGTTGTAATTTTGATCAGATAAAGAGAAAATAAAATAAAATGGTGCGTTTTGTGTTAATAGCATTCTAGTGATCTTTTCATGAAAATGTGTCAGGAACTATTTTGTCTCCAGAATTCATGATCTATGTGAGTTTGTGTGTGATTATTATTTTTCTCCAAAGCATCTAAATGAAAACATGTTGTTCTTATAACAAAAAAGCATCACTTGTTAAACAAATGGTTTCTGAAAGGTTTGATGCCAATGACATTGTACAACAAACATGAAATCATTTAATCATTTTACACACAGATTCCTGGAAGTGTGTTAGAAGCAGTTACAACAAAGAAACACATTTTCTGTAAGTTATTAACCATTCTACTAGTCTGATTATTGGCGTCGAGAGATACGGTTTGGTGTTTAGCAAAGTACAAAGACTAAAGCAATAAAACTGCACAGTCATGGCTTCACATAAACAAGTTTGTGGATTTGAGAGAAATGAAACCAATTTCCCTGCTACTGAAAATCAGGAAGCTTGTGGGTTTGAGAGAAACGAAACCTATTTCGCTGCTACACAAGCCTCTACTTGAGGATTCACACTCTTCCAGGTTGGTTAAAGCTGTATATAAGGGAATATTTGAGTACTTGTTATTCTGTCAAAGCAGGTACAGTAAGAACGTCATAGAGTTGTTAACTAATGGTTTGTCTTCTTGCTTGCAATTAAAAAAGAACATTCAATTATTGCTGTATGAGTTTGATAATAGTTCCATGCTAATTTGGATGTCTTATGTTTATTCTTCTGGTTACAGGTTAAGATTTTAGGATTCTTTCATATTAATACACAAAACTAAGCATTTTGTATATATTTTCATACATGCTCTTTCATTAATGATTTACATGTGTATTTATGTAGGCTACTCCTTCAGAAATGTCTGAATCTGCAGCGAGTCAGTGTGTGGATCAGTTCAGCTGTCCAGTCTGTCTGGAT
This sequence comes from Meda fulgida, assembly GCA_030578275.1. NCBI lineage: Eukaryota > Metazoa > Chordata > Actinopteri > Cypriniformes > Leuciscidae > Meda > Meda fulgida. The sequence goes on along the minus strand of CM060630.1, from coordinate 27,393,753 downwards.
CCTCTGAAGGAGCCGGTGACGATTCCCTGTGGACACAGTTACTGTATGAGCTGTATTACTGACTGCTGGGGCCAGAAGGAGCAGGGGCCGCCGTACCGCTGTCCCCAATGCAGAGAGAGCTTCAGTCAGAGACCTCTACTGAAGAAGAACACTCTGATAGCTGAGATGATGGAGACGCTGCAGAAGACGTCTCTACAAACGGCTGCTGTGGACTGTGATGTTTGCACTACAGAGAAGAACAGAGCTGTAAAGTCCTGTCTGCAGTGCTTGGCCTCCTTCTGTCAAACTCACCTGCAGTCTCACTATCAATCTCCTGCGTTTATGAAGCACAAACTAGTCGAAGCTTCCAGAAACATTCAGGAGAACATCTGTCTCAGTCATGGAAAACTACTGGAGATTTACTGTCAGGATGATCGTCAGTGTATTTGCTGTTTGTGTACTGATAATCATAAAGGACACAGTGTGGTGTCTGTGGATGCAGTATGGACTAGTAAAAAGGTAACATCAACAATAATATCCTTTACTGGACTGGTGTCTATTTTTGCCTGTTTTTATTTTTATTTTTTATGTTAACATCCTTTAGAAAGAGTTAAAGGAGATAAAGATGTCGTGTCAGAAGCTGATCCAGGAGCGAGAGAGAGGTCAGCGGGAACTCAGTGAAGCTGTGAAGCTTCTTAAAGTATGTTTCTTTATTTTTAAAGTAAGTTTGACATGCGAAAAAAAAAAAAAACATTTTTATTCAATTAAAATAGACCATGACCAATTGGGTTTGAGCTCCAAAAAATTGCTAAAAGATTCGTGACACAATTCATGATATTCTTATTGAGACTTTTGGAGCTTGACTGCCACTAATTTACTTTCTACCTGCATTGTTCTGAATCACAACAATCTCCATGATCAGATCTTTGTGTCTCTGACAGAGTTCAGCGCTAGAGACCATGGAGGACATTGAGAAGGCCTTCACTGAGCTCATCTGCTCTCTGGAGAAGAAACGCTCTGAGATTAAAGAGCAGATCAGAGCTCAGGAGAAGACTGAGATAGACCGAGCAGAGGAACTTCACCAACATCTGGATCAAGAGCTGACAGAACTCAGAAAAAGACAAGCAGAGATTGACAAACTTCTGATTAATGATGATCAGATCAATTTTCTGAAGGTAATGAAATTCCTTTAATCAGTATACCATAATGTTTCTATACTCACTGTTTCATATGTTTTAATTGTCTCTTTTACATAACAAGCAGTGCTGTATTTGTCTCATTTCAGAGCTGTCAGTCTGTGTGTGTTTTACCCACATTTGAAGACGTTCCCATCACTCAACACACTCATCTGTATTTTAAAGACATTTCAGTCTCCACATTCAGAGAGGTTTTGGAGGATGTCTATCAACAGCAGACAGCCAAAATATCACAAGAAGGTCTGAATAATTTGATATTTTGTTTTGCCATTCATACTCAGTAGCATTTAACCAACGAATGAACCGTACGCTTGTTTCCTTTTGTCTCTTCAGTGTCAAATGTCCATGTTGCAAAGACCCCAAATGATTTTTTGCAGTGTAAGTTGAACTGTAATTTCTTCAAGGCAAAAACTCATTTATTGATAAACTATCAGTGGAAATGATCTGTAACAATGTGACCATTTTGGAACCAAAGTTTACTTTGTTCAATATTTGTTTTTTGCTTTTCATTCCTCAGATTTCTCTGAACTTAACTTGGATCCAAACACTGCAAACAATAAACTCAAACTGTCTGTGGACAGCAGGAAAATATCATTTACATATAAAGACCAACAGTATCCTGATCACCCAGAGCGATTTGATAGATATGTGAATGTCTTGTGTCGAGAGGGTTTGTGCGGTCGCTGTTACTGGGAGGTCGAGTGCAGTGGGGACAACTGGTCTGTAGCAGTTTCCTACATAAGAATTAGTCGTAAAGGACAGAGTGAAGACTGCAGACTGGGGTTTAATAGCATGTCATGGAGATTTTCCCGCTATGATCAGAGTTTTAGTTTCATTCATGATAAAGACTGTGTCTCAATCCCGTCTGTCTGCTCCTCTAGAATAGGAGTGTATCTGGATCACAGTGCAGGAACTCTGTCCTTCTACAGCGTCTCTGACACAATGACTCTCCTTCACAGAGTCCAGACCACTTTCACTGAACCCTTATACCCTGCGTTTGGGGTTGGTACAGGTTCTTCTGTCAGGATCATAGAGCAGAAGAGAATTTAGATCAGTAATTAAATACTGACAAAATGTCCTAAATCATTTACAGAAAATATACTTAAAGCATTAATCGTTTTCTGCATCATGTCTCCATGTTCCTGTCAACTCTTTACTACTGTATGTACGATAAAAGATAAGACGATTACAGTTCATTATTAAAGCCACAAGTTGTCCGCTTTAGTCCATGTTGTGTTCCACTACTGGAATTTACAAATGAGCCAATTCTAATAGTCATTATTAGATATTTGCAAACTTGCTATACAATAGCAAAGTCACAGCAGTAAAGTTTATGAACTTCTATCAAGAAAAATGGCTTTTAGAGCTCACATTATTGCATTAGATTAAACATGTTTAAAGGCGTTAAGAAATGTCATTCTCTATGATTTTATTTGTATTTTTATTGTTTTATTTAGTATTGATTGAATTGAATTGAATTGAATTGTGAATATTGTGTTCATGTGAGACAAATAAAGAGCACCTCTGCCCCATATGTATATTGCAAAGTCCAAGTGAAAAGCCAAACTCAGCTGTATTCTTTAATGGCAGGATAATGTAACACAATGTGATTGCTATAGCTATAGATTATATGATATATTTAAGTGTTTGTATTTCACTAGCAGTTTAAGGAAAATTTGTTTGTGTGTGAAAATATCTTTTTAATTCTGCTAAATGTGTAAATTACCTGCCATATAATGAAATAGGAATCACAATATTACCAATCAACCATGTTTACAAGTGACATACATATATATTGGAGCTTGCCTGGTTGCCATTTTATGGCAATTGTCTCTTCACTATATACTTTATTACATGATAGAAATGTGTAAAAATGGACATGCACATGCTGCAAAAATAAAAGTAGGCTACTAAGGGCCTAATCAAATGTGCAGTTTCGTTTCCTGTGTACTGCAGTATTAACTTTTCCCATAGTTAACTTGTAACTACTGAAATCAGCATATTAAAAGCTCAGTGTGACACTAGCTTTCAGATAGACGAAACGGACTTTATTTTGTTGTGGCATTGGCACAATAAATATTTCCAGTAGGTGGCAGCAAATCACTAAAGGGTTTTCGAGTTTGCCGTACAAATCCAGAAGAAGCATGCGGAAGACGATGCGCATGCGCAGAGAGAAACTCGAGAGATGATGGGAGTGTAGAAGTATGAAACGCATTATGAGCTCTGGTTTATTAATAATTAGAGTGTAATATGTTGGCAGACAGTTCGTCAGAGACTATGAGTGAGTGTACATTTCTGTGTGACAAAGACGTTTTTATTTTATGGATTAAGTTATTAGAAACTGTAATTTCTAATGTAAGAATTTATGTTTAGTGTTCCGTTAATGTAACTTACATTGAACTTTCTTTAAATGAAATGTAGAATTAGATATTAGATCTGTTCGTATTGTGTATAGAGTGGATCTCAATAAAAATAATAGGATATCTTAAAAAATACTTTTATTTGAATTTCACCTGTAACTTTTTTCTTAGTCAAGCTTTCTGAGTGCACAAGTCATTATACACTAGAATACTTTTGGCTTTGTGACGAATTTCTTATATTCCTCTATTGTTGTTTTTGAAAATGCATCTCTGTTGTCGATGTTAGGTTTCTAATTAGTTTCTGTATTAATTGAATAATGTAACGTGTACCGTTTCATGCTTATAAAAGCCCTGGTTACATAAGCAATCTTCATGTAAAGATGTTTTAAATGCGATTAATATATTACTGTATCAGAATTCTGTTATATATTTTTTTATTATTATAATAATTTTTTGTTTGTTTGAATTTGCCAGATCTGGTGCCCCTTCCAAAACATCACCTATAAAAACTTGGGAATTTCCCCATCATCATACAAGAGAAGGAAAACTCCAGATGTTAAAGCTGAGTTCGTTGTGACCGTTAAAGATGGCGTTTGTAGAAGTAGAGATTGAGGACACGAGTGATTCAGAACCATCCAGAATCGATCATGAAGATACCGAGGAACAGACAGGTTGGTGTCCATTCTTGAAGGCAACAAAACAGATGTTGTGTTAGTAAAATAAGCAGGATGTGAATGGCAAATGGAAAGCACGACATATCACCCACCATATCGGTATCGGCAGATTATAGGTATATGTTGATTTTTAATGTTATTGTTATCGGCCCGATAATACAATTTTGCAGATATATTTAATCTGATAAATAATGTATTATTTCCTTAAACTGAGACACTTCAGATGTGCACTGTTCGCCATGATGGTTTTGAATTGTTTGAAAAATGATTGGAATCACTTTGAAAAGGAAAATACAGTTAATACAACATTTGCAGCGCAAGTTTGTCATATAGGCTGTATAAAATTATAATGTGAACAATATAATTGTGTGGTTGGGACATTGATTAAATGATGAGACTTTAGTTTTTGCTATTAGGCTCTCAAAAATTATATACAAATTTGGATTTAGATTTATCGCCTAATATATCTGTTATCGGCTTTCAAATATAAAGAATAATTGGTATCGGCCAAATTTTCATATTGGTGAATCCCTACAGAAAATGCATCCGAATGATCATATCATTCTATAGATTCTCATCCATGATTTAATTGTATTGACAAGAGAATGACAGAACAAACCTTTGGCACATCAATATACCTGATATACCTGAAACAGATATATACCTGATCTCTGTTGATTTCTGCTACTTAATCAGGGTTCACCTAAACTTAATATGTTTATTTTAGATCGGATGGAAGTAAAGGAGCAAAGACGAGAACTGAATGAAGCGGAGGAGGAACATTGCAACTTGAAAAACCTCCACACCTGCTCTCGGTGTGGAAAGAGTTTCAGACATAAATCATCTCTCAGGAATCATCTCTCCATTCACACCAGAAAAAAGCCCTTCGACTGTGATCAGTGCGGTAAATATTTTAGCTCATTGTCTCATCTGAACAAACACCTAAAAATTCATTCAGACGAGAGGCCCTACTTGTGTACTGTTTGTGGAAAGAGTTTTTCCAGGCTGGACAGTTGTAAACAGCACCAGAAAATACATAATGAAGTGAGAGATCATGTGTGTTCGAAGTGTGGGAAGAGCTTTACTACAGTTGGCCAGTTGAAACAACACCAAATAATTCATTCTGGAGAAAGACCTTACAAGTGCTCATATTGCGACAAGACTTTCACTCAATCTGGAAACCTGAAATCCCACGAGCGAGTTCACACCGGAGAGAAGCCGTACCACTGCACTCAGTGTGAAAAGAGTTTCAAAGATACAACCGGTCTCAAAAATCATCTGCACCTTCACTCTGGAGAAATGCCATTTAACTGTGAGCATTGTGGTAAAGATTTTAATTCATCATCAAATCTGAAAAACCACCTCAAAGTCCATACGAATGAGAGGCCTTATGTGTGTTCTTTCTGTGGCAAGAGTTTTTCACTGCAGGAAAGTTGTAAACTGCACGAGAAAATACACACCGGTGTGAGAGATCAAGTGTGTTGTGTGTGTGGGAAGAGCTTTGTTACGCCTGGCCAACTGAAACGCCACCAGAGGATTCATACTGGAGAAAGACCTTTCAAGTGCTCATCGTGTGACAAGAGTTTCTCTCTGTCTGCACACCTGAAATCCCACGAGCGCCTTCATACTGGAGAGAAGCCGTACCACTGCCCTCAGTGTGGAGAGAGGTTTAGACATTCAAACTCTGTAGCAAATCATATGAAAAAGCATTTTCCAAAGTTTCACAGTGAGCAAAATTCATCCATCCAGTTAGATAGTTTGTAGCGCTTTATTGGCATGAATAATATTGTACATTTGTATTGCCGAAGTAATTGCAGTGTTTTTGCATAAAATTTAAACAGTGCACAATTAGAATAGTGCAAAACAACATGCATATGAATATAAAGTAAGTAGCATTAGTCACCATGAAATCAAAATGTACAATTCTTATATTTATGGAATATTGCAGTATTTATTATTAATTATTTATTTGTGCACATCATTATTTTTATTTTTTTTTAGGGATAGTTCACCCAAAAATTAGAAAATCATTTAATATCACTAAACATTTGATGGGCCCCATTGACTTCCATTGTATTTTTTTTTCTCCATACTATGGAAGTCAATGGGGTCCAGCAACTGTTTGGTTACTCACATTCTTCAAAACTTTGGTGTTCAGCAGAAGAAAGACATTCATACAAGGTTGGAACAACTTGAGGGCGAGTAAATGATGACAGACTTTTAATTTTTGTGTTGAACCATCACTTTAAATTCATGTCATGTGTTATAATCTTGAATCAAAATAACTTCCCCTCCCTCTTGCAGTGACATCTCTTCTCTGATGATGCGTGAGGGCGGGGCAACCTGTCACTCACATGAGATTGACCAATAGAGGGTATGCATTGATGTCACTTTCCTGCAGGAACACGCCTCCTCAGCTGGACTGAGTGGCAAAAGAGTTTCTGCGTGACTGGATTTAATAGGGGAAACTGTGAAAACGCGAGTAAAACAAACGATTGGCAGTTTAAACTAAAGGTTGGACTTGATATAGTGTTCCTTACAACTTACCAAAGATCTAGGGATCAATGGATATTGACATGCAGTCAGGAATCGTGTTTTCTGACATTTATATTGATCGATTTCGACCCGCGGGGAAATTCATAAAGAAAATTAGCCTGTGAGCGGTTTATATAAATACAATATAGGTGTTATATAATGTTATATATAGCACCATATCATCCAGCCTTAAAACTTGTATAGTTTTTTGTCTGCGTTTATTTAAAAACATCCAATTATGCAGAATACACAATGGTAAATATTTAATTGATGAGTTGTCAATATATTATATTATAGTGTATGATTTTACCCCTAAATTCAGCATTTTGACAAAATGATAACTGCAAATCCACTTTTCGCTGCCTGTAGTCCAGTTGCTTCTGTGAATTGCAGCGATCCATTTGCTTCTCTTTTCTGTAGCTTTTGGCAGTCTGTAAAAGTAAACCTCAGATTTCTTGTCAAATGTAGTTGCACAGTCAATCGCAAAGCTCTTTCCCATTTTAGACTTTAGTGGCCGACGGTGATGTCACACGCATAACCTCTATAGCAAACCACAACCATCCAATCAATTCCCCATGGACAGTCAAGTCCCACCCTACATTTGTTCTTTTTTGAGAAGCCGTTTCAGAAAAGAAATTGAAATTGATTGAAATTTCTGTTTCATGCTGACTGAAGATGGCGCAATGGATAAGACACATGCCTTTGGTGTGAGAGACCCGAATCCACTGTGACACTTAACCCCTAGTTGCTCCAGAGGCATGCGACCTCTGACAAATATAGCAATTGTAAGTCGCTTTGGATAAAAGCGTCAGCTAAATGAATAAATGTAAAATGAAGAGTTTTGAACAAATTAAAGTCATTAAAACTAATTTAAATGATATGTACACATGAGCGAATTGCATTAAAGGATTAGTTCACTTTAAAAAAAAACTTTTGCTGAAAATTTACTCACCCCCATGTCATCCAAGATGTCTATGTCTTTCTTCAGTCGAAAAGAAATTAAGGTTTTTGATGAAAACATTCCAGGAGTTTTCTCAATATAATGGACTTCAATGGGACCCAAACGGTTCAAGGTCCAAAGGACAGTTTCAGTGCAGCTTCAAAGGGCTTTAAACGATACCAGACGATAAATAAGGGTCTTATCTAGCGAAACGATCGGTCATTTCTAAAATAAATAAAAAGTTTGTTTTATAAGCACAAATGCTCGCCTTGCTCTGTTCTGTGAGACCTTTTCAACGTAATTGCGTTTTACGTGACATCACGAACGCGCGTCACAGAACAGATTTTTTTTTAAAAGTGAACTAATCCTTTAAGTGCAAGAGTTTAAATATGAGTGTTATGGCAACATATTAGTAGTTAGAAGTAGTATTTTATTATAAGCATTGTTCGGTGGCACAGTAATCACGTTTTCTTCAGATCCAGTGTAAATAATGTAGTTGTGCCAAGTTAGCTAAAATACACTAGAGTTGCTGTAAAATGCCACAAGATGTGTGTAGTGATATTTTTTTCTGTTTCGTTGGGGGGCAGTAAAATTATTGAATCACTTTAATCTTACATTTATGTATTTTTATTTTTCTGATTGTAAGCCACCTCATAAAGAAACGATTCAGTTTGAAACGATTCTCTCAATTTGAGTTATTGACTTTGTTTAAACAGATCTATAGATTTCTCTGCATCATAAACGTTGTCTATAGTCTCTGTATGATGGCAAAAATAAAATGATTGCACTGACAACATCTCTGATTATGTGTCATTTTAAGTAATGTGTTTGTCCATTATAATATTTTAAGAGACAGTAATAGATTTCGTTTCACAAGTCATGATCCTGTAGTTTGTCTCAGCCTGTTGACACAGTGCATTGTGCTTAATATAATGTGCCAATTTACAGAAGATCTACAGACGTCACCGAAATGAAACTAGGGAACTACTGAAATGAAAGAAGAGGCTTTTCAGCAGTTCTGTTTCTGCCAGACTATTGACAAGAATGAAATCAGCCTTTCAGTCTGCATGTGAGAGATCACAGCTTCACATTAACCAGCTCCAGAGTTGAATAAGTTCTAATGTAATGAAACACATTATGTGTCATGAGGCCTTTCATGAAGGGAGGTTTAGTGAAAACTCGAGTATGTTAACCCTGAAATGAGGGAAACTCTGGGAGGTATCCCAGACTCGAGATCTAAATTAAGAGCATTTTACAAAAAAAAAAAAAAAAAGTTATCTGCCAGTGGGGTAAGAAAAATAATCTTAATGCAAATGGAAACAAAATTATTTTTCTTACCCCATTGGCAGATAATTAGCTAAATAAGAAAAAAGACACTTACATTTTCCCCCCGGCCCAGCATACAAGACAACTTTTCTTATGTAGAAAATGCATCTTGATTTAAGAATCTTTTGATATTTTGACTGGAAACAACAAGACAAAAATACTAAGTAAGAAAATATTTTTAGCAGTGAAGTACATTCATTCATTGTACATATTTGTGTCAAATTTAACACATAGTGCCATAGTGTCAAAAATGGCATGTCCTTTTATACAGGATCCTGTATTGATGAGGAGGCTGCATTCATTCGAAGGATCTACATTTACGTCTGGAGAGGGATATGTTTTTGTTGCAATATCCACATTCATATTTATTTGAGCGGTACCATTTTGGTAGTTTTGTTTTATATAACTTTGAGAATACATAGCACTGAGCACATAAGGCCAATGAATGCGAACGGTAAGGAGAATTCCTTTCTCACACTTCTGAAAAGTTTTGTGTTGTTTCCTGGGCACAAACCAAACCTGTGCCGTGAGAGCCATCAAAGAGGAGTTTCAGTAATTGCAGCTCAGTGGTATAACATTTTTAAAATATATCATTTTAAATCGCTATATTCTGTTGCTAGGCCAGTACCTGACATTGTCACTTAGTAAAGAAACACTACGGGCCTATAGACTTAACGTAATACGCATGCGCATGGTCAGTTTTCACAAATTCGCGTTTTTCTATTTTACACAGATATGCTAATAATATCGTTTTCAAAAACTTCCAGAATACATAAAACATTTTTTTCTGGTTTTCGCTAAGCCTGACTAAGCAATAGGTGATATAGGCACATGTATTACTTGATTAAATTAACTTTATTGAGCAACATTTCAGCTCTCGGGGTGGAGAGCTGTGCAGAAGCATGAAGCCACCAATAATTACATCAGAAAGGATAGATTACTACTCATTTTCCGAGCTTTTCACCCTCCATCTGTTAAAAAACTCTTAGCCTGCAATGCGCCTTTGTAAACTGCACTGAGGTGTCCACATTGCATAATTCACTGCAATATACCACCGTTTTTAGTTTATTAAGAGATTGATTATTCAAGGATATTGTGCCAGCTGTCTCAGCTTCAATGTGGAATCAGCTTTTGCTAACACACACTGCATGCAGAGACCAGAAGAAAGGACCGGTGAATTCTGTACTTACTGTAGTATTAACAGTAAATTATGCATGAATACATTAATCTTTACACCAAACCAAAATTAAACCTTAAAATAGACTGTGTAGGGGTATAACGGTTCACAGAAGTTCGTGTACCGTTCGTGTAGTTCGGTAATACCTCGGTTTTGGGGTCACGGTTCACTACAGGTTCAGTAGCCTACAATATATCCTGCCTACAATCACTACATATTATAACTAAACTAAAATATATATTGAACCTTAATATTTAATGGTATTTAATTATTTGTGCAATGCATTTAATAGATAACCGTTTCATGAAAACAACTAGTTTGAGCTGAGGATTTGTTGCATTTGCGCAGTTTTGACAAGCAAAAACTGCCAGTCTGTGGTGCTTTGAGCGCTTCGATTCAGTGAATCATTTTGCCTAGCAATCGGTTCAAATGATTTAGTTTCGAAAAGCTTCGTTTCTCCAGAACCCTTCATGCCTTCGTCACCGCCCTCGCGTCGACGACGTGGCCAATCAGCTCGCACTGGCCTACGTTGACGTCACTCGCTAAGTAGCTCGCGGAACAAAAGGCGTCAGACCGGTCTGTTCCTCCTCGTCGGAAGCGAGCAAAAAGACGCCGATGCGGTCGTTTTGCATTAAAGTTTGTTTTAAACCAATTTGACACGTTTTATACGGGCGTATACAGTGTAGAATTGTAAATCTCGGGACTGGCGGCGAGTGTTTTTGTCTGCTCTGAAGCTGCGAGGGATTCTCGCGAGAGTAAGTAGATGAGCGCGTGGCTGGTTTGTTTGTGTTTGTGTTAGATTGTTTCAAAGCAGCTGAAACCGCAGGACAGAATTGGGTCATAGTAGGATTGTGTATTCTAGTTCTGGATCATGTCATAGTTTCATACTGCAAATATACTGGCTCTTTAATTGTGCCACATGCCAGCAACGTATTTGGCCTTTTCCACCTTTAAAAATCTGTTTTCCTTGCACAGATGTGTTTGTAAACATTTCTTTCAGGATTTTTTTTTTGTTGGAAAAACGTTGCCAGTCAGGCAGTGCACATGAAACTTTGATGTTTTGAAAATAGGTTTGTGTGTCTGTTTCAATGAGTGTAAAGGTCACAGTGGAAAGAGTTTGAGAGATGCATCTAATCATGCTTTTCCCCTCCCTGTGTTTTTATCTACCACAGATATTGTGAAATGCATGAATTAATCACTGGTTAACAGTGGGGGAGACTATTAAAATCTTTTGTATATACTTTTTTATTTATATCAGCAATTATTCAGACTTGTTGTTTATTTCTTAGTGTTGGCTGATGTCACTTCTGCAAAGTTCTTTCTATTCCCTTTGTCTCATCCGTCTTTGTTCTTTAAAACCATGACCGCTTCCCATTACCTCTGTGATTTGCATATGTTCGTTATTCATTATGGATACCTTTAAACTCAACCCTTATGCAAACAAGCACTGAGACAGACATGTATGTGTGTGTTTGTTTGAGCTTCAAGTTTTGTTTCCTTTAAAGGTCGTAGGGTTCATCAAACAAAGACTTGGCATATGTCAATCAGAATTTGCATCATGCTTTTAAATGAGTTGTTCAACTCAACTAAATTTTTGTTTTGTCTCATAATTGTTATGGTTTGTATGAGCTGTCATTTTACTTAAGAAAAAGCAGTATGCTTTAGAAAAGAGACCGTTAGTCATTAGTTTTCTGCACTGGAACATTTGCACTTTTTTTTCATGACAAGCACATTCCTTTATTGAAATGTAGCCACGAAAATCATAAATTATAATGCAAATCTGACAAAAAATTACAAATATATATTATATCTTTTAAATTCAAACGTTTGCTCACCTGGGTCTGTGTTAATGTTTTACAGTTTTTTAGATTAGGGTCCAATTTTCACTATTAACAATAACTTTTGAATCAAGCTCCTAATTACTGTTTATTAATAGTAGGTAAGGTAGTTATTAAATTTAGGTATTGGTAGGATTAAGGGATGTAGAATATGATTGTGCAGAATAAGGCATTAATATGTGCTTTATAAGTACTATTAAACATAGTAATATGCATAATAATAAGCAAATAGTTGATAGTGAGAATTGGACCCTAAACTAAAGTGTTGCCCAGTTTTCAGATAAATGCAATAATTTATTGTTGAAAAATGACCTTTAATTCTGCATAGTGTTGCTGTTGACCATCCACTGAAACCAGTCACCTCATCAAAAGGCTAAATTTTCATTTAGCATTATGCATGTTATAAGTTTCATTATGTTGAATGTAAATTTAACATTGAACATTAGTATATTCATGCATTTAACATAGATTATTAAATCTTAAACAATTGACCATTACTGCAAAGTGATATATAGCCTAATTTAGCCCGAATTGGAATGTTCTGGGAATGTGCCGTTCTTTTTTAAAATACAGCTTTTTTTTAATGATTATTATGACTTCTCATGAAGAGGCCAAAAGTTCATTTTCTCAGCTTCTGTCTTGTGTTTCTCAAACTACAGCGCTGTCATTTTCTCCTTTCAGCTGAGGTCATGCTGCTTGGTCATTTTTCGAGCATGCTCAGAACGAGACCGACAGAAGCAGGAAGTCCCAGTACTGTTTCCTTTTCCTCTTTCTTTCATCTCGTTCTATTCTCTCCTTTTTTATGGCTCATGCAAAGACGTGTACCGTTCATCCGGGGTCAAACGTAAGATGAGGTTGTCACGGAAGCACAAACGCATGCTTCAGGGGTCTTCATTGACCTGACGTTGAACTCTGTGTGACCTTTGAACTTCATTGTGACTGGCTGTGAATGTCACGCTGGTGGAGTCACTGACCACATGTGGTGCTCTGCTCTTATACATAAAATCTTGGCACCTAAAGAAGTTATTAGTACTGATAGTCTTGTGTTAAATCAACACTATGCACAATAACTTCACTTATACAACTGTACTCAAACATGGCTCGGATGCTCCACAGCATCAAATCTCTGTTGATCAGACAGTTTTCGATACCTTTATAATTATAATGTAGGACACTGCAGGCATGAATAATGCAGATGTGACAGATGGAGGCGGTCCTGCAGTCAGGCTTGACCAGCTGTTTTTGTGTCCACTAGGCCGTGCACGACTGCTTATTCTTTCTAGTCGATTAGTCAGCGGGTCAATGTTTACCGTAATGAGGCACAAATGCTGCTTTTGGGGAAGGTCATGTACTCTGTCTACTTACTCGGGACATATTTTGGTAAAATTTTATTTATGCTTGTTCAGTTATTATTAGTTAATGCACTTCGCTTGGTATCAAATAACCATAACTACTAAGGTAATTCTTTTGCAGCATTTATTAATGTTAATATCTGCATGCACATTATAAGGTATATTATGCAGAATGTAAATTAAAATTGAACAATAGTATATTTACATTAACAATAATACTTAAATACATTACCAATACATTAAATTAAGCGTCCTGGGAATCAGTCATTATAAAATGCATCTTCATTTTTAATGATTATTATGATATGCTGATTAATTTATATATATATACACCGAAAAAAAAAGATTTGATCAATAAGTCATAGCATTTTTTTTTACATTACTTTAACTTTTCAAATTTATGTTATACAAACTTCAATTCATTTTAAGTCGGTTTAATATAATTTAAGTTGAAATGACTTGTACAGCCCGGATTGTACTTAAATTTAAGGCAGCAACATTTATATATATATATATTTATATTTATTAATTAATTAATGTGTGTATATGCTTTATAAGAACACTGTTATATACTACTCAAAATATTCAAATAAAACCAGTTTCTTCTTCTTATTCAAAAAAAAATTTGTGTGCGTAACCCCTAGTTCACATGAAAATGGAAAAGATGAGCTTGTTTTACTCTCTGAGAAACACACACTCCTGCGTGTGTGCTGACTGATGAAATGTTCACTCCTGGTTCTGGTTGTGCACAGGTAGCATTTTTCCTAACAAAACTCTTCTTTGTCTCTGTGCAGGAGTTCAAGGCCTAATAAAACTGGTCCTCCTTCAAACCTGCAGTGATCTGGAAGGTAAGTGTTTGCTCAGTTATTCACACTTACACCACAGTTCATTCCGGTGAATCACCGTCGTCATGAGTGAGAGGAGTGTTCTGGATGAACGAGTGTATGTGAGAGATAGAGAGAGGAAAGGCGGCTCTGTGTTTGGCTGAAGGGAGGAGAGTTGCTCTGGAATCTCTCCACTGTGAACTGCTTTACCCCTTTTCATTTCTCTTTCATTTTCTCCTGCTGTATGCTGACACAGGAGAAGCAATGCATGCAGGGTAAGCTCAGACTGTTCTTGTGTGTTTGTAGTGTTGAGTAATCCAGTCTTTGTGTGCTTAAAATCATTCTTCAAATTGCTTATATTACTATACATGTTCATAGTTAGTGATTTGAACAAACCCCGTAACACTTAGTATTGAACTTCATCCCACACTATTTGTGCTCAAGATAAGAATGATTCCTTAAATCGCGTGTCTTGTTTATGATATGTGGGCCGTTACTATTCTAAGCAATGAGATGTACAATTTTGGCCAACTGGTTGGGAAAAAAGTGAATGAGATACCCGAATAATATCTTGAGACTTAAGGTTTGGCTTGAGCCATTAATTTACCAACCATTTCACACTAGAAACTGGGGCTGCCATTTTGAGGAAAAATCTCATTTTAGCATTTTTAAAAAATGGTATTTTATTTTTTGCTGAGACAAATTTGATGTGATTTTATTTATTTACACATTTAAAAATGCTCCATGCTGTGCTTGTTTTTTGGGCTGCACAATTTGGCCAAACATTTTGTGATTTAATGAATCCCTCCCCCTCGCGATGACATCTCATCTCTTTATCACTCCGGTTATAACATTGCATGATTAGTAGATGTATTCTTGCTTTTTGGCAAAATGTAACTTGATTATCATAGAAATCCAAGTTTCTTTAACTAGCATTTTCTTTTTTGTTTCATCTTGCCGTCTTGGTTTATTAAGATGTAGCTTTGTTTGGCTTAGACCAGTCGAGTGTTTGTGTTTGGCTCTTGTGATGCTCCGTTCAGTAACAGAAGCAGCTGGAATGATGCGTCGTGCTCTTCATGTGAGGGCGTTTATGGGAAATGTGCACACCCCATGTGGACTTGTGACAAATGTGGCTCTTTTTCCAGAGAAAAGGAGTTACTGGATTAGGTTTTGGAGTGTGCAAGTTTGCTTTTTGGCCCTGACTGCACTTTTCTGTCAGTGATTCCAACAAAACTTGCTGTGGTTTCTTTCTTTATTGCTCAAGAGGGAATATTCATCTCCGATCCACACACTGTTGTGTAAGTTCGGTCTTCACAGGTTCACAACCGATTCCCTCAGTCTCCCGGTGGAGTGTGAGCGCAAGCGGCTCCTTCAGATGGTGTGAAAATTCATCTCAGTCTTTAGGAGCGTCTCTTTAGTGAAGCGCCTACTTCTTTACTTTTATTTTTTCTTTCCCCTTTTCCTGATTTACAACCATACTGGGTAGAAATAAATTTGTTAAAAAAAAACTAGTTTTAGCAAAATATTTAATTAAGTGTATATTAAGGTTTCAGATTTGTTGTACAATATAAATTATTCATATTAATATATATTTTTAATTTCGTGAACACGTATCCATTCGAGTTTAATGCTGTTACCATTATTGAGTTGATTCAATAAGCCTATGATAGCTATGCTACTCTTCAAAAGCTTGGGGTCAGCAAGTTTCTTTTCTTTCTTTTTTTTATAAACGAAAAATGAATACTTTTATTCAACAAGGATGCATTGATTTTATCAAAATTGGCAGTAAATATATTTGTTACAAAATATTTGTGGAAGTTATTTTGAGCTTTCTATTAATCAAAGAATCCTAAAAAATGTATCACCAATTCCACAAATATATGAAGCAACACAACTGTTTTCAACATTGATAATAATCAGAAATGTTTCTTGAATAGGAAATCATCATATTAGAATGATTTCTGAAGGATCATGTGACACTCGACTGGAGTAATGATGCTGAAAATTCAGCTTTGATCATTGGAATAAATTACATTTAAAAATGTATTAAACTAGAAAATTTAAAATTGTAATAATATTTCAATATTTTTTTTCTGTTTTCTGCTCCACAAGGCTGTATATAAGATAGTTCTTTAAAAGACATTTGAATGGTAGTTTATATTTTAAAAAATATTGTTTGCAAAAGAAGTATCTTGAGTGTAAAGTTTTAATTTGTAAAATATGGGATTGCTTGTCCTTTTCTTTTTCCTTATTTCTGTTCAGTGCAAAAATTAGCCCTTCCTCCATGTTGTTTTATGACGTGTCAGGAATGATGATGATGTTGTGCATATGAGTTCAAGCGAGAACAACCTTGTAATTGATGCACCTAGTCTGCAATTAGTTTGATTGAAGTGCAGCAACATAAAAATGTCACAAGTATCCTTACTCTTTCATTTTGCTCTACAGTGCTGCCCACTCCGGTCCGAACGACTTCTCGTGCATGAGACAGTTTCGTCTCTTCTGATTGGCTGATGCTCTCCGGTCCACCCTGCTCATGAGGTAACCCCGGCTGTCGTTGTTGATGCCCGTGGCTGGGCTGTGATGGGGCAGAGGGTGTCGGGTGTGGTGAAATCCGCGGATGAGCCGGAGACGGGCGAACTGGCGTATCCGCCAGTGTGTGCGTCGCTCCATAGTCGCGGCGTCCCGTTACCCGGCCGTCTGGAGCTGCTGTTGGACATGCCTCCGGCGGGACCGGAAACCCAGCTGCTGCACACCTGGAACCCGGACGACCGCTCGCTCAACCTCTTCATCAAAGACGAAGACCGGCTCACGTTCCACCGCCACCCGGTGGCCCAAAGCACGGACTGTGTGCGGGGAAAAGTCGGCTTCACCCGCGGCTTACACGCATGGACTTTGCGATGGCCGGTTCGGCAGCGCGGGACTCACGCTGTTGTTGGCGTCTCAACTTCTTTGGCTCCATTGAGAGCCGTCGGATATTCTGCCCTAGTCGGTAGTGACGCCGAATCCTGGGGTTGGGACTTGGGACGGGGCCGACTGTACCATGACAGAAAGAGCCATACCGGCCCGGCGCCGTCGTATCCGCAGTTTATTGAAGACGAGGATGAGGAAGGGGCGTTCTCCGTGCCCGAAGAGGTTCTGGTGGTGCTGGACATGGATGAAGGCACACTGGGATTCTGCGCCGACGGGAACTACCTGGGCGTGGCGTTTCGTGGACTGAAAGGAAAGAGGCTGTACCCGATCGTCAGCGCCGTGTGGGGTCACTGTGAAGTCAGCATGACCTACATCAACGGATTAGACCGTATGTATCATTTTTGGATTTTGCTGCTTCTGTTTTTCCCTCTTTCCCATATTTTCCATAATCCCATATCCATGGGCAGTGCATGTTGGTTTGAAGCCAGCTCTTGTCTTTAAATTTAAAGGGGCTTTATTTAAGAATTTTCATGCATTAATCACTTTTTTTTTTATTGCCAATGTGTGAAAAGCTTGCAACAAAAAAAAACAAACAAGACCTTCCCCGACTTCCTGGGTTGTCTATGACAGTCTGTAGACTGATTTTTATGTGAAGGACTCAGACATTTTTGCCAGGAAAATCAAAAGGATCTGATGGTTATGCACACTCCCAAGTGAATCATGAAACGAATGCTTATACAATGTTCAGGATAATGTCGAAAAAGCTTTTCTGTACTGTAATGTCAATGTCATGCAAAGGAAAGGGATTCATTCAAACTATAGACTTATATAGCCAGATCTATATAGCCTATAGTCTCAGAGATACTTTAAACAAACTATCATAACAGTGTAAAGTTTCTGGCTGCAGTTTGATATCTTCAGACTAAATGGAATCAAAGTGAAGCCAAAAGAACAGAGTCTGTGTCCATCATAGACAGTCTGCAGATATCACAGAAAATATTGCGTTGTCTCTGTCTTTCCACATCTAGCGTTGACTCATTCAGACTGTAAGTCTGGGCAAAAGACGTGTAGTTTATTTCCAGCTTCTGGCTGAGATGCTTTTTGCGCAACCACTCGTAACAACACGGGTTTACGTGCAGCTCATCTAGTGCTTTTTTTGTAATTGCAGATTTGAAAAATGATGTACCTATGAAATCATTGAAACCATGACACCTAACATTTGTCTCTGAAAATACAATTTAATGAACATTGCAACACCGATCACAAATTTAAAGACCACACTTAAAAGCATTTTTATCTGTTATTTCCCCCCTAAAGCCTAAGTCACACTTGATGAAATAAATAATGCCATCAATTTCATAAATTTTAGCATATGCTTTGACCCAAAGTGTTGCTGTGCTGCATGACCTTTTCTCTTCACCAACATCAAATGTCTTTATTTTTGCTTGTGTCTTTAAATCAGCTGGTATTCTGGTGATTTTAGTGAATGTACAGTACCACTGAAAAGTCTGGGGTCGGTAAGACTTTTATTTGATCAAAAATACTGTAAAAACTCAGTTTAAAATAACTGTGATCAAAGCTGAATTTTCAGCATCATTACTCCAGTCTTCAGTGTCACATGATCCTTCAGAAATCATTCTAATAGGATTCGCTGCTCAAGAAACATTTCTTAAAATTATTATCAATGTTGAAAACAGTTGTGCAACTACATATTTTTGTGCAAATTGTGATGCATTTCCCCCAGAATTCTTTGATGAATAGAAAGTTCAAAAGAACAGCATTTGAAATCTTAACATCTTTTGTAACATTATAAATGTCTTTACTCTAAAGTTTTATCAATTTTATGCAACCTTGCTGAATAAAAGTACAAATTTCTTTAAAAAAAATCATTTGGATCTCAAACTTTTGAATGATAGTGTATTAAGTCAATCCTCAAGTTCCACTACTGTCCCACAATGCTTTAATTTTCAACCGTATATGTCTAAACATTTTTAAGTGAGTTGTGGGTCAAATTAAATCGCAAAGATGTTTTACAAATATTCCCACCCTTTTCTATTATTCTCTATAAATGGCTGGTAACACTTCAATTCTCAGTTTTAACTAGTTGCCAATTAGCGTGCATATTACTAGTATATTGGCTGTTTATTAGTACTTATAAACACATATTAATGCCTCATTCTGCAATGCCTTATTCTGCAAAACCTTATTCTACATCCCTAACTCCTACCCAATACCTAAATTTAACAACTACAAAAACTACCTTACTAACTATTAATAAGCAGTAAATTAGGAGTTTGAGGCAAAAGTTATAGTTAGTGAATGTGTTCCCCACACTGAACTGTTACCAAATGGCCTCTCTTGTGATTGTCTGGCTTTTTTAACAGTTCTTTTGCTGTTTGTAGTGTCACAACCATGAATCGTTGAGCTAATCTAGAATCAGTGTTGGTCTTTGAAGCCCTAACGAGTGTTTTCACATGATCGCTTGAGATCTTTGACCCTTGACCCTAACCGACCTCTGCTGTGTCCCGTAGCTGAACCCCTGCCGTTGATGGAGCTGTGCAGGAGAGCGGCGCGCCAGGCTCTGGGTCGACACCGAATCCATCACATCCAGTCTCTGCCACTGCCACAGACACTCAAGAACTACCTGCAGTACCAATGAGACACACACACACACAGCCAAAAAACTGGACACGCGCTCAGAAATGATCCCCGGTGCTGGTGACTTCAGGACTGTAGAAGCTTTGTGCTGTGCACAGATGTTAATCGAGTGACGTATAGGGACGGACGCTACCGAATTGAGCAGCCAGACGACGAGTATCTAGTTTTTATACATGATTATGAGGTGATCGTAACAAAAAGGTGTTTGTGTTTGAGAAAAACGACTCAAGTTCACGTCTTCCATGGAAATCATTTTCTTAAGAGCTGATGATTTTGATTTATCACTTTTATCTCAAAACTATAGACTTGGTTTTCTGCACATAAATCCAGCATGATGTTAAAATTGTATTTTATTCCAGAAAACAAGTCCTTTTTCTTTCACCAGTCTTCACTAATACGCATCATCCACAGTGCCTGAGATCTTTTAAAATCTTTTGTTGTTTGTTTTTTATCCCCCCAGCTGTAATCATGACGAAGTTTTCAGATGTTTTAGCGTATAGACGCGAGTGTGCGTCTATGAAATGTGCCGCGGCGTCTGTGAAGCAGATTTTTACAGATCTGATTTTTATGAGTTTGATGTCTGCCAGAGCAGTCTGTGCTTTGGGCCTCCGGGTGGCGGCAGAAAACCCGCAAGATGGCAGACACCACTTTGTTCTTTTGTGACTTTAGAAATGTGAATAAAAATAAAACCCAAATGCAGTCTGTTCCTCTTTCATTACTGTATCACTTGCTTTTAAATTCATATTTTAAATTTCGATGTAGTAAAATGTTTGTTAGTGTATTTTCAAATGGTCCTCATGTTGAGTTTTGCGGAACCTACTGATGATTTATTTATATTATCTGTTTTCGGGGTTATATTAAGTTTTTGGGTTAATGGCTTCACTTTGTGGGTCTCTGAAGAATAGCGTACAGAAATATAAAATTAATATAAATTACACTAAGACCTACATTTTATTGCTCATATTGATTTATTGTTAAATATTAATGTTATGTGCTGTGTGTGTGTGTACAGGTTTGGCTATAGCCTATTTGTGAGGTCCAAATATCCTCACTTACATAGTGAAATTATGACAACTGTCTCGTGAGGACATTTTACTGGCCCTTGTTATTTGAAAAGGCTTAGGCCTATAAATCGGCCAAAACAGGTCTAATGTTTTGCACATGTATGTTTAAAGGTTGGGTTAGGTGATAGAAAATCAATTGAAGTCTATGCAGTGTCCTCACCAATAATATAGTGAATTAAACGTTTGTGTACGTAAGGTGACCGGAAGTTTTGTTTTGTCGTGGCCACAACTACAAATAATGAACTGAAAATGTCCCTTAAGTTCCCGGTCACCGTACATGTCTCACGAGGGCTTTTTTTTTTTTTGCATGGAATTTATTTTTATAAGCGCTTATTTTCCTTTTGTTCACATTTTATTCCTATATTCGCATCCTTAAAGTGGTATATTAGAATAAAACGATGCAGATCGTATATTTTATTTCTCAAAATACAGAGTGCAGCGATTAACATAGGCTACCTGCATAAAAATACCTTTCTACAAACCATTTCTAAAGGCTGTATTGAAGGTGTAATATATAATGCAATTAACAAATCATCTAATACCATCTTTATAATATTTTATTAAATTGTAGGGTTTGTTTAAGCGGTTAATCAGACAATTGGGAGACTTTTACCTACATGTTTTCTTTTTATCATAGCCTTCAAATGACTCGAGATCAGGTAAATCATATCTAGAGATAGCTGGTTGAAAGATCAGTAATGAAGACGCGTTTACTGAAACCACGTGACACTTGCAGCGCTCCGAATCAAAAGGCTTTTTGGAGATGAGTGGCTGATCCACTGCGAGAAGATCGAGATCTGTCCGAGTAGCGACACCCCTCACCTACATTTCAGGCATCTCAAACAAGCCTATCCATTAGTTCGAAACGCATGATTCGCAAAAGTTTCGAAGCTTCACGAAGCCTGTCTCGAAAGCGCACATCACCAGTGAAGGTGAAGGTAAACACGTCAACATTATTATTGTAATTATTCTATGATGTTGGAATTTCGTTTGAATTCGTACGGAAACGTAGGGCTACGTTTTTTTTTTATTTTTTTTTTTAAGAAAGCAAGGGGATCCAGGAGAGATGAATGGGAATGATGGACAACATTTATATAATAGGCTATGATGATAAAATGTGAGAAAATATATTAGGGTTGTTACTATCATTAGGGAGTCATTTGTCTGGAAGTTCTACACAATTAAAGGATAGTTCACACAAAAATGAAAATTCTCTCACCGCCACCATGGCGTTCTTATCTAAACCAAGACTTTCGTTCATCTTCGGAATTTACATGAAGATATTTTAAGGAAATTTGAGAGCTTTAATTATGTCCCTCCATTGACAGCGTCCCAACTACAACTTTCAAGCCCCAGAAAGATAGTAAAAATGCATCACCAGCAGCCATATCACCCTGTAGCCCAAGACTGGTTACCCACTGAAGCTAAGCAGGGTTGAGCTGGTCAGTACCTGGATGGGAGACTCCAGGAAAACCAGGTTGCTGCTGGAAGAGGTGTTACTGAGGCCAGCAGGGGGCGCTCACCCTGTGGCCTGTGTGGGTCGGCAGCTTCACAAATCTTTAATTCCTGATACAAACAAATGTAATCAGCCTCTTAGTGAGAGTCGCCCTCGTTAATTATATAAGACAAATGTGATGTACACTTGTCACAAGTGCTCTCATTTCACATTTAGGCCCAGATGCAAAAATATCACTTAATCGGGATGAAATGAAGAAAAAAAAAATAACCACACAGATAGGTCAAATAATATTACACACATGAATTAGAATGAAAATATAGACATAAAAGCAACAATTAAAATTAGGATTAAAGAAGATTATTGGGAGCCCAAAATAACCTCACCTCTCACTGCATCACCAATGCAAAGAGGAAGAGGAGGGGACAGAACAGGAAGTTATATTGACTCATGACATCACATCAATTAAAGGGAAAGGTACTCACTTCACTTAGGCAGTCATATCAGGTACATGTAAAAATGTTGTGAGAATTCTAATAAACTATACATAGATTTAACAGTACACTTTATGTACCTGTTATAACGCCCCAGTTTAGTGATGTGGACACTATACTGTCAAAGAGCACCGTCCTTCGGATGAGACGTTAAACCGAGGTCGTGACTCTCTGTGGTCATTAAAAATCTCAGGATGTCCTTTGAAAAAGAGTAGGGGTGTAACCCCGGCATCCTGGCCAAATTTGCCCCTTGGCCCCATCCATGATGGCCTCCAAATCATCCCCATATACTGATTTGCTTCTTCATTCTGTGTCCTCTCCACCAGTAAGCTGGTGGGCGTTCTGGCTCAATAATGGCTGCCGTCGCATCATCCAGGACAGGTGGTGCTGCACACTGGTGGTGGTTGAGGAGATTCCCCCTTCCATGTAAAGCGTTTTGAGGTCCCAGAAAAAGCGCTATATAAAATGTAACAAATTATTATAAAGGAACCCATGTGTCTCCATTGGTTTAACCTCAATTTTATGAAGTGACACGAGTTCTTTGTTTAAACTAAAAAACATACTTTATTACTTTATTTACAAACTTTTTTACTAACGCATTCCCGAGAGCCCCACGACGCATGCGATTACACGTGGATTACTGTCTTTACCTCTTTTCTGGGGGTCAATGGAGGGCAGAGTGCTCTCGGATTTCATCAAGAAAAGATCTTCATTTGAGTTCAAAAGATGAACGAAAGTCTTATGGGTTTTGAATGACGTGTTAATAAACACAGACACGAGAAGTGATTTACCTGAGAACATGTGGCGCTTTTAAGATGAATGTCTGCACAACTGAATCACTGAGAAAAGCTGAAAGTGACACTGGAATATTTTCAGCTGATTAAATTTTCCAGTCTGCATGTGAGAGATGGTCCCAAACTTAACATTAATCAGCTTCATGAGTCTAACTAATGTAATGAAGTTACTTATGTGTGTTGGTTTATTATTAATTATTATTAACTGTCTCCGGCTGATGAAATGCAATTAATGTGCCAATTTACAGGAGATCTCAGACATCACCAAAATGGTGAAGAACGGAAACTTTTGGAGACAAAGATGCTTTTCAGGGACTCGGTTAAACATTATGGGCCTGTATTTCTGACATAGTATGAACACGAATAAAAAATTAATTGCTACTAATATTTAACAGTATCAAAATACTGTATATTTCTAACTGAAAACATGTTAGTTCTCCTAATTTAAATGTAATTGAAGTAATTCATTATAAATTCAGTATCTTCTCTTTGAAATTTTCAGATCTGGTTCCCCTCCCACAACAATTCACCAATAAATATTCCCATCATCCTCCAAGTACACAAATGACTTGGTACATCAAAGATCATATACTTGATATTACAGAAATCGTATCTACCTGATCTCTATTCCCAGACATCAACATAGTGTCGGCCCAGATCCGGGCCACATCTGGTACATGTGGATTTAACGCATACCAGATGTGGGTATGCGTGGGTATTTAACACTATGTTGCTGTCTGAGTTGCTTTATTTTGCTGTTAAAACAGGTTCACTTGAACTGATTTTAACCTCATTATATTTATTTTAGACTGGATGGAAGTGAAACAAAGACATGAGCAATGGCATAAACTGAATGAAGTGAATGAGGAACATTGTGGCAAAAAAACTCAAAAAGACCAAAAGCAGTTTTTCTTGTACATCAAGTCTTAGTGATCATCTGCTCTGTCACTCTGGATCAAGCCATTGAACTGTAATCGGTACGATACAAAATAAACTCCTCAACAAATGGAAATAAACACCTGAAAGCTCATTTAGACGAGAGACCTTACTTGTGTACTGTTTGTGGAAAGAGTTTTTCAAGGCTGAGCTGTTGTAAACAGCACCAGAAAATACACACGGGTGTGAGAGATCATGTGTGCTGTGACTGTGGGAAGAGCTGAGCATCTCAAACGCCACCGAAGAATTCATACGTCGCGTGAAAAGAGTTTCACCCCGTCTGCACCTGAAAACACATCATACCCGAGAAAAGCCCTTGAGATTTTCACGGATGTGTCATTATAAACGGCATCAGAAAGTACATAGTGGTGTGAGAGATCATGTGTTTGTGTGTGTGGGAAGAGCTTTGTTACTGATGTTCATTTGAAACGCCACCAGAGGATTCATACTGGAGAAAGTTCTCATCTTGTGAAGAGTTTGTGCACACCTGAAATCCCACGAGCGCCTTCATACTGGAGAGAAGCCGTACCACTGCCCTCAGGGTGGAGAGAGGTGTAGACATTCACCAAGCCTTCTCACGCATATGAAAACATGTAAGAAGTCGTCACAGTGAGCAACATTCACTTTCATGTTGAATACATTCAAATAGATTGTGTGAGATAAATTAAATATTGTGGTGATTCTCAATACTCAAATTGATGCTTCTGACTTCTTTTCTCACAATTGTGAGATGTACATTTGCAATTGAGAGTTATAAAGTTCCTTTCTGAGGAAAAAAAAACTTTTTCATAGAATTTGTGACTTTAAATCATGCAATTCTGAGAAAAAAACAATTATGTTTTTTATTTTTTATTCAGTGGTGGAAACAAGCTTCCATAGAAATGCCACACAATTTGTAGAGGAGTTTTATGCTAAATTGGGGAACAGCAAAAGTATTGAATCATTTTTAGCTTTTACTCTGTGCTGAAGGTTTCAGACAAATGTGACAAAAACAACCCGTAATTTATCAGTGTGAAATGATGCCCTCAATTTGAGGGAGTTTTATTTATTTATTTATTTATTTTTACTTTGTGTCCATGTGAAAACTGTCTCTATAAACATTTCTCTGCAACCTAAAAGCTGTCCCTGTATAATGACAAAAATAAAATGACTCTTTCATTGACAACATCTCTAGTATTTTCCAGAATATAAATCTAATATTTGTCTGAAACATGCTGCAATTTATATAATGAAATGAACTTCAAGCAAGCAAAACTGCATCCAAAAAGTCTTCCTAAGGAATTTGATGGTGGTCTCGGCCTAAACCTCAAGGAAGGGTTAAGGACAGAAAACTGCTTGTGGACCAATGAGAACTATTGTCCTTCCCCCGTTTGGATCTAGCTTTGTACAGCTTTATACAGAGGATGAAATTGAAAACACGACAAGTCTATCTCTCACAGCCTCGCTTTCATACCTGTCGTGGCGCTGCTCTGAATAAGGTCTAATACCCTCGACTATATCAAACGTGCTTCGTCTGATGCACCACTAGACGGCGCTGTTGAATGACAAATATTTTGTTTGTGCGCGTTCGCAGTCGTTTGAGGTTGCAGTTCGAACTTGATACATTGTATTATTAGTATGTTAAAAAGAGCAAAAATAGGACGACTCATTTCTTAAAACCATTTTATTGACCCATGTACAGAAAGTGCAGCAGCGACCACAAAAAAGTCGGTAAGATATACAAATACAATATACCCATCCATTCGCACTTTATGATAAGTGAACAATCATTTACAAAACCATTCGCACACAAAACACACAGCAGATGTTACACAGAGTAGTAGTAGTAGTAGTAGTAAGACAACATTTAAAGGGCGCACGCATGGATTTATAAAATGCACGAGACTCACGACAAAAAACTTTGTTGCCGTCAGTTTTTAGAGCTAAAATTCATGGGTGTTTATGAAAGGATGACCATTTCACATCAAATGAGATGAGCTGCGCTGAGAAAGTCTTGTTCTGTGACTTCATTGTCTCGTACTTTCTGTTATTATTGTCCTCCAGCGATAGAGACAGCATTTAAAGGGATCAGACGGGATGCAGGACTTTTATTAGTTTCTCATCTCACACCAAAACAGTTTCACTAAGGATCAGAGCCGAGTCTTTCCGTGTGTTTGCATGTAAACTCGCTTGTATTGCAGGCCACTACAATGCTACAGGTAAGCGTTGTGTTTTGAGCGTGTTTTCAGCAGTGTAATGTTGCTTTCCCCCATTGAATCCTGGTTTGATGATGTATGAAAAATGTGGTAGCTTCCTCTTCATCACTGTCTGATTCGATACTAGATACACCACATTCGTCTTCCTCCTCTTCTTCCTCCTCAGTTACTTCTTCTGCTGACTGAAGCTCCTGAAAGGATTAACCAATTATCTGGTTACTCTTGTTCATAGTAATTCAAATGAAATATTTTGCATTGTTTTACAAAAATGAGAAAAGAGCATCTGAAATGAATAGTTTAAATTGTGTCTTCATTTGCTCGTGTCTTTTGGAAACATGTGACTTTCTGTCTTCCATGGAACACAAAAGGAGATATTTAAAGCTAAATGTCCAAGCTGCTCTTTTCCAATCAATGAACTTGAATGGTGACTACTGCTGTTGGGCTGGACTTTTAGTAAATAACAAATCAGTATCAGTCTGTTCCACATGTAAACTTGTCATACAACTTAAAAAGACACAGGCTGCATCCGAAATCGCATACTTCCTTAGAATATAGTAGGCAAAAAACAGTATGTGACAAAAGAAGTATGTCAGAATTCACAGTACTCATAAAAGAGTTGGTGAAAAGTACCTGGATGACCTACTTCTTCTGGTGAGATTCTTAAGAGTGCATATGATGGACACTTTACTATCCCATGAGGCCACGGGAGAGGATTTATGAATGCCAGTGAAGCGTCACAATGATAATGTAGCGAAAGTAGTCTGTCCAGATTACATTCATACTACACGCATTCATACTATATAGAACTTACTTTTTTAGTGGTTGTGAAGTAATTACTTATTCAAGATAAGTACCTACTTAAGAGAGTATGCGATTTCGGACGCAGCCTAGCCTGGCTAACGCCAGACCCAATTCTCGTTGAGACTTGGGTCTGGGAACCATAGACATAATAAATACATAGACGCCCTATTGGCCGCTTTGGAGCGTTGCTGCGATACTTCAACGTGTCCGCCATTTTGCGGAGGGCAAGACTGCGCTGTGAACAAATGCAAGTAAACGGGTGAGCTGCGGTTTTCCTGGATAAAAACAATAATAACGTTTACATTTATCAGCCGATTTCAGTGGTTTGCACGTGGTGTACGTTACTATTACTAATTATATAATTACCAAATACAACCAGAAAAAAATGTTCAGTCTTGTTTGTGAAAGGTAATTCCCCGAGACCTGTTTTCAATTGTGTGGCGACTTGTTCGGCCCCAAGCAGCGCACGAAACAGGCATTTTTCTCAATTCCCATAATGAGAGGTATGGGCAAGTTGCCCTCCTTGATATGGCGGCGCCGTTGACGTACGCTCCAGCAGCCAATAGGGTGTCTATGTATTTATTATGTCTATGCTGGGAACCACATGTACATTTTCTCGTATTTGAGGCGTGGTTTACGATTGCCCGGCGCCGTTTATTGGGTGCTAAGCATGTCTGTCAAATGCGCCTGTACGTAGCTCATAGGCAATCGTTTCAATTATACCAGATGACGTATGTAGAGCGACAGAAATTAGACAAGGAAGAAGACGATGGGTAAGATATTTTTGTGTAAACAATGACGTTCAGCGACTATTGCCGTTTGTGCAAGATAAACATGCGGTAGCTTCGCGTCTGCTGCCATGTTGAATCCATAGAAATAAACAAACTGCCTCGGTGTGCATAGATGTCGTCATCGTCTTGCTGCTCCCTCCCCGTTCTGTGATTGGTTCCCTAAATGAGGCGAAAATCTGGCCCATGGTATCCATACTGCCTTTCAGCGTGAATAAAATCGCGCTGCGGGAAGGCAGCATGGGGAAACCCAGACTAGACGCAGCCACTGAATATAGTGTATGAGTCTTATGGACTAATTTCATTGTGTTTTTACTGTGTTTTGGTTTTTGGAGCTTGACAGCTCCATTCCCCATCCAATTTCATTTTAAGAAAGTAACACGAACATGCTTCAAAATGTGGTTATCGAACACTTAAACAGTAATCTTTCTCAGTTGTTAGTAATTAAAATATTGATTTGGTTGATTTTCTAACCATTATAATAATTCTACTTTGTCACTGTTTTCTTAATTATTTTCACATGATTTGTTGTTGATGACGAGCCAAGGAAATTCATGGCAGTTGTGAACATTCAGGAAGAAAGTAAGTCCGATGGGTTTGGGCCAACAAGAATGTGAAAATTAACATAAAATTAATTTAGACTTTTTCCTCATCTTTAAAAAGCGCAAATTGAGGCTATGATGAGGCACTTCCAAATAAATGGGGCCAATTTTTGAAGATTTATGTGAAGCTTATTATAAATAAAAAAAACACACATTTAAATTATATTAAACAGTTTTTTACAGTTAGAAATTATTTTACGGTTTATAGAGTTCTGATGTCAAGGCAGTGATTTAAAATTGGATATAACATTACACATAAAAGGTTAGTAAGCAACCAAAAAAAGTTATCTTTTTATAAATCATGTTAACTCATATGTTTAACATCATATGGCTATTGAAACTCTGAGTGTTTAAACGTTTAAAGTTGGCCATATTCACTTCCTTTGAAATTGCCTCACTGTAACCCAGATTTTGTTTTGCTATGATAGATGGTGAGGGTAACCATCATTTTGCCATTTTGTGTTGGTATTGGAATAACACTGCACCCAAACAATCATAGTCCTGGATCACAATCCATTTCTTAACCATTAACTACTTTTAAAACCAGAGAGGGAAAGGGTTCGTTAGAATGTTATGAAAGCACTAACTCTCAAATCTGTTTACAAATATTCGTTTTTTTACAATCCAGGACAACAGAGATCCTGATTGAGAAACTTCAAGGCCAAATCGGGGTCATCAGTCTTGATATTTGATGATCTTGCACATAACGTTAGAACTTTAGTTCCTTAGAAACTACAGTGTTCAGAGGATTGTTCAGCTGTGTTACTTTGCAGTTCACCCCTGTCAGCAGTACGAACAAGTTTTTCATGGAGACTCATGCATGCTGTGACAGTTTGACAGGCGTCAACATTTTGGCAGCTTCTTTACATTATTATGTCTTATGTTGGTTGTAGATGGTTTGTCTTACCTCCAGTGGGTTGACAGTGATGGAGAGAGAGGAGCCGTCACAGTCCGCTTGTTTCTCTGGCAGTGTGTGTGTGTGTACGTTGTCTTTGTTTAGTGGTTGGTTCAGACGGTAAACACCCAGAAGCACCACCAGCAGGGCGGCGAGACACACCACAACAACTGCGGTAGCAACGGCAGGCACAACTGGAGAGACAATAAGCGCATTTGAATCTTAGAGCCTATAGACTTTAGAGTAGATGTCATAATTAATTTAACGCCAAGTTGTGAGGGATGAAAGTAAAACCTGTTTTGTATGTTTAGCCATGCTTTGCAGAGTTGTTAATCAGGTTCTTCTATCAATTCTACTTAATGACTTTGGACTTTCGGTGGACTTTGTCCACTTTAAACCACTTCTGTCCTGATTTCTTTGAGGAGAGGGTCTATGGGCGGGGAAATGTATGGGCTCAATTTCATATGAATCGTGCAATATACATATAAACATGACTGGAGGCAACTTTAGTTTCTGCTCTGATATAGCCACAAGATCACGCCGAACGTTGAGTGTGTCTTAGAAATCAGGAACGTTGAGAGAACATTGTGTTTGGTATGTTTTTCGTCTTCAGTCGACAAAGTTTAAATCCCGTCTGGCTAGCGCAAGTCCCATAATGTTTAAGCATTAGGTCAGTAGGCAGAGAGTAGACGGTCTTTTGTGGCACTTTGAACACATTCGACCACATGAGCGCTTACACTACGAAAGCAATCCGGTCGAATGTTTTTTTTTAACTACCTCTGGAAGTGGTAGAAAGTTTTAGACCCCGTTTACACCTGTATTTAGTGCCGTCCACTTGTGATCCGATTGACCAAAACCCATTTTAACACCAGGTGTAAACAGGGCGTTTATGATTCCATTAACAATTCTTTTCATCCTAATCTTTACCTTATTATATCAGTATGAACACAATTACAGACACTCACCTAAGCTGTAGTAGTTGTTAGATTCTATGACTGTAGGATGAATAATTTGCATGTATTTGGGCGGGGCCATGTCATGATTGACATGTTCCACCGCTTCCTCACTGTGAAGGATGTTGACCTCGGAGAAAGAGAGATAGTGAGCAACTTTAGCTCATAGTTCAGAGCCGCGGTTTAGTTAGTGCGGATGCAAAAAACATTCTCTGTTTGTTTCTCACCTGTAATGTATACTGATCACTGGTGTAACGTCCATTGAGCTCAGAACAGGTGAGTCTGAAGGTGCGGATGGAATCGACAGCCTGGCGGCTCTGATAACGCACCTGTCGAATCACCTCTGTGTACTGAGAAATAGAGTCTACACCTAAAACAGATGTAGAGGAAGAAAGATGTAAGGACTTTGTATTGAGAAAGAGAATATGTTGTAGAATGTGTCTTTACCAAATATGGACATGCCGGTGCTAGAGTTGGCATATTCCAGGTGTTTGCCCAATAAGGCGCTGTGTTGCAGTTCAAGACTCTCTAGCCCCGCCTTTAACTCCTCCCCCAAGACTATGATGTCACAATAGTCCAGATTATGTGTGATTTCCTTCAATACAACTGACCTGTGATCTGCAGACAAACAAAGATTAAACAAGAGGGTTAGGTTTATGAATAATAATGAAAAGAAATCGATCTTTCTCTGCCTTAATTCCCATAGTTTTCAAAAATAAGATATATATAGTGCATGAGCCGTCTGGAATACATATATGATGCATTTTTTGTTCATTTTCATTTTTGGTTGAACTATTGTAGTTTCTTTTTAAAATTAACCTATCCTAAATTGTGTAGCATTTAATATCTCACTTAGGCTTCTGTATGCAAATGACCTCTATTATGATTGGCTAACGTTCATCTGCTAGTGTAGTTCAGGCACAGTGCTGGATACTGAATAGGTGTTGATATTTGCTAGTCATATGTTAATATGTACATTGTATTTTGAACCTTGTACACGTTCAGTTTGGGGTCAGTACGTTTTTGGAAGAAGTCTCTTATGTCACCAAGGCTGCATTTATTTGATCAAAAATACAGTAAAATATTGTTATAATTTAAAATGTCTATTTTAATGTTTTAATTAAATATAATTTATTCTCCAGTCTTCAGTGTCACATGATCCTTCAGAAAATGCTGAATTGATGCTCAAGAAATTAATATTGAAATCAGTTGTCCTGCTTCATATTTGTGTGGAAACTGTGATACATTTTTCAGGATTCAGCATTTATTTGAAGCATACATCTTTTGCCACAATACAAATGTCTGTTTATGCATTCTTGCTGAATAAAAGTATTAATTTAATTTAAAAAATCTTACTGACACCACATTTGTGAGCAGTAGTGTATGTCTACATAGTGCTTAAAACTTTATTTGGAAAGAGAAAGGAAAATATTTGTTATAAACACATAAGCCCTAAGGATAATGAAGCAAGCGGTGTTTCAGATTTAGAAAAGCATCCTCATGAAAGACGCATGTCTTGTGCTCAGAGTGTGGAGGGAGCAGTGAGCATGTCTTTTATGATTTATTAACGTGTTTTTTTGCATTTACTGTTGTTCTGTTGTTTGCCACCAGAACAGCATGACACCTGTGCCGAATGTCAGTGAATAATGTGCTCTGCGCTGCATCTGGGGCATTGTTTGTGGGTTGTTTTTTTGTTGCAGAAATAATTCACCAAAAAGGGAAAAATATGTCATCATTTGCTCACCCTCATGCCATTGACTTTCTTTCTTTTGAGCAAGACAGGGTAAAATTTAGCAGAATGCTTGGCTGCTGCTCTTTGTCATATCCGGTCAAGCTCCAAAAATGATAAAGCACCATAAATTTGTGAGCTATATTCCAAGTGCTCGCTCACGCTATTTGCTGAAAATTTTGCATTATCACATCTCATTCTGGTTTATAAAATCTGGTGGGTCAAGACATGTTTTAATAAGCAGAACAAAATGTAAATATGAGGTTTGTAACAACATGAGGGTGAGTAAATGTTGACAGAATTTTCATTATATCCTTTTCTCTGTACCTGTGTTTGTAGGTTCGTCACTTTTTGTAACTGTGCTGATGATATGCAAATCTCTGAACGGGGATAGGCCTAGGGCAAGGTCGGAGGCGGCGATGGTCAGGTGCTCCGCCCCAGTGATTGTGATGCGTGGTTCACTGGGCTGCATTACCATGACAGCTGCCTCGATATCAGGGACAGAAATGCACACATCCTCTCCGAAACACCTGCAGAGAGCACAAACACAACCTTGCATTTCAGTTTTGTACGTTATTTTAGATACACACTCTATATTTGTACATTAATGCAATAGCCACATTGCCAGTGACTTTATTAGGAACTGCAACATATTGCATGAGTTAAAAGTTACAGTCTGACCCTCGCTGCTTTATCTGACATCTGACACACAGTCGGTATATCTGATGAGCCAGGACATTCTTCTGACCAGTCACAGGTGATACAAATATATTTGATCATCTCCTAACAAGGCCACATGTTAAGGTCTAGGTAGATTAGATGGTGAGCAAACACTCAGTTCTCGTAATCAACATGTTTAATGCAGGAGAAATGAGCAGGAATAAAGATCTGAGTGACTTGCCAAATTGTTATGGCAAGGTGATTGGGTCAGAGTATCTCTGAAACGGCAAGGATTATGAGTTGCTCTCGGTCAGCAGTGGTGAGGATTTATCAAAAGTGTCTGAGGAGGGACAAACAACAAACCAGTGACAGAGTGTTGGACGCTCAAGGCTCATCGATGCACGAGGGTAATGAAGGCAATCCTGTCTGGTCTGTTTGTGAGAGGAATGTGTCACTACACACTTTACAGCGCATGGAGCTGCAGACCAGTCAAAGTGCCTATGAAATGACCCCTGTCCATCGTTGAAAGAGCCTGAAATGGGCACGAGAGCATCAGATCTTGGGGAATGTCTCACTTGGGGAAGTGATGGCATCAGGATCACTATGGGACGACGACAAGCCGGTTTAGTGAGTGTGATGCTCTAGTGTTTTACTGGGAAAAACCCGGGTCCGGCCATTCATGTGGATGTAAATTTGACAAGTGCCACCTACTAAACATTGACTATGTTTACATGGACAGCAGTAATCTAACTATTAACCTTAATCTAATTAAGACAATATTATGATTATGGTGTTTACATGAGTTGCTTTAAGAATATTCCTTTCATGTTCCTGTTTTACATGTTATAGACCATAGATCGATTGATGGCACACGTCATTGCGTCACCATGGCACACAGTTTGACGTTCGCTTCACATCAACAGTTTGTCTTCGTTATAGTACCATATACAGTTTGGGGTGTTTCATTTTACGAAAGCTTCCAAGTAATTATTTTGTCATGCTATACATGCAAATAGAGAAGGGCGGATACAAATTCTGAAGCCATGCTCTCTTGTTAAATGGATAATCATTTGCTCCTTCGAACCTATTTCAGGGAGTGCGTTCTCGAGACACCTGGCCCTGTTTTGTGTAGATGGGCGGCCGGAGCGTGTTAAGAGTTTTTCTGTTAGAACGGGTTCGTGTTAGCGGCCACTAAGTTAATAACTAATGATCTTCGCAACAGAAGTGAATCAATCAAAACTAACTTTAGCTAGACAATAACTTTATCCTAATGCTGTTGTACAGCCTAAACAATCTGTTACGGTAATTTCTATTATAACCGTAAAGCCGCTTTGAAACAATCCATACTGTTAAAAGCGCTATATAATTGAAGGTGACTTGACTTGTTTGCCTTCAAATGGTTGAGCACTGCTGCCATGAAAACTCCCACACGACATTAATAGAGTGATTAAGGTGTGTACATGTCTGTAATGCACTTTAATAATGCGATTTGTTGACTTAAACCAGATTAAGGTAATCAGAAATCCTTGTTTACATGGTAGTTTCTTAATCAGAGTATTGTCTTTACTGGCGTAATATCGGAATATTGTTGTCCTTGTAAATGTACTTGTTGCAGACCAGGTACACCCCTTCAAGACAATGGTGTTCCCTGGTGGAAGTGCACTCTTTCAGCAGGATAATGCACACTGCCCCACTTCACACATTGTTTGAGGAACATGATGACGAGTTCAAGATGTTGCCCTGTCCTCCAAATCCCCCAAATCTCAATCCAACTGAGCATCTGTGAGATGTGCTGGACCAACAAATTCGATCAACGGCAGCTCCCACCTCGAAACCTACAGGACTTGAAGGATTTGCTGCTGAAGTCTTGGTGCCAGAGACCACAGGACACCTCCGGGGCTCTTGTAGAGTCAATGCCTTGGCGGCTCTGTGTTGTTTTGGCAGGACCAACAGCGTATTAGGCAGGTTGTCATAATGTTTTGGCTGTATATTGCAAAATATCTTCTCATGACAAGCAAGAAATATTTTGAGCTAGTGAATTTTCTCTGTTCACTTGACATTGGCAGATGTGGCATGAAGTTAATTTTGGATCCTGCACACACTCATTCAGAGGTGAAGACATCTCCACTTCGATATAAATAAGACGCATTAGACAGTGATTTGTAGAGTGCAAACAAATGACTTGGAGCCGTTCCCAACTCATTACGGAGACTGCAGTAGCTGATAACTTAAAACAAAGGAAAAACTACGCCTGGAGTGAATTAATAACACTTCAGCTTTCTTGAATCTTGCAGTAATTGGACTTAATAAGCTTAAAAGCAAAACACAAATGGTGTGTACTAGAATTAATTTACAACTCTAGTGATTTCAGCACTGAACGACAGGAAGTAGGACGTTCCGCCCTCTCTAATTAAACATGTTGTTTTTAATCCTGACACAAACAAACTCACATTCATCAAGACAGGAAATGAATGGAGGAAACCATCTGTGACTAAAGGTTTAGATACACTGAGGCTTGAAAAGATTAATCCACATTTCATTATGAAACAGCGGCTTGCGAAAAGATACACTAGGTTTATACTATAATGTGATTTTACTTATTCTTTTAGAACATGTCTATACTGGGTGATAACTAGATTGATGCATGCTATATGACATCTTTTGCCCTATTCTGATGTTAATTATTTCTCAGGGTGATGTGTAGAACATTTGCATGAATTTTCCGTGATGAAATTTCATGCATTCAAATGGCAGTTGATTAAAGAAGGCATTCTGCCATTTATACAACAAACCCGGATGGCAGATCTGTGTAATCTCATGACCATACTCCATCATGGCATTGAGAAAAGCCACGTGTGAACTCTTTATTGTTCGATATTGAATATTTAATTGAGCATGCTGATGTACCTCTATTTTTTACATTTAGATTGCCTTTGTCTCTGTTTGGCTTCATCTATTGTTAACCTAAAATTAATATTCCTTAACAATAATAATTTAATGGCATTTTTACAGTAAATGTCATCTTTTGTAAGTCTCAAAATAAATATATATTTTTTAATATTGTAAAATTATAATGTTGTGTTGCATGTAGTGCTGGGCAATTAATACAATTTTATATATTTTGTTTTTGTTTTTTTTCCTTACAACAACAGTTATAACACAAGATAAAATCTTTTTTTGCAATGATGTTTACTAGTAGTAAGTAAATGTTTAGTAGTTTTTACTGAAATCTTTACTACTAATCATTAATTCAGTGTATAAATAGATTAAAAATACATTAGTACAATACAATCAGTTATATTAATTATTTTTTTATTATTTAAATATGTACATATATATATATATATATATATATATATATATAAATATAATAATCTTATTCCCTGTTTAATTATATTTAAAGTTCAAGGAAATCCACTGATTAAAAGAACATTTCTATAAATGAATGATGTCAGTCATTGTTGGTAAATATTAAATAATTACGCATTATTTTAATAAATTATTTTTACATTTTTATAAAATAGTACATGTGATTTTGAATGTATGTTTTATAATATTTTTAATTGTTTTTAGACAAAGCATAGAATTTGTTCTGTTTAGTTACAACACGAAAATAATTATTAGCTTATTGTTATTGGCCAGAATTATAATAGCTGTGCATCCCCGCTGATTTGGATAGGGAAATAAATTGCCAATAATTTTTTGGGGTGTTAAATAATGCCATGTATACTAGTCAATTGACCAGTGCAAACCCTAGTAAATCACCTTGCATGATTCCTTTAAATATTCTCCTCCAAACTCCTACAAATGCATATGCAATAAGTTCAGCTGCAAAAATAACCATGTCCACGCCTTTCCAGCGCTAATTTTTCACTGTGTGTCTTTAGTAAATCCTGACAGTATTTTTTTAACGCAAAAGAGGATTTGCGCTGGCACAGACTGTTAGTAAATCTGGCCCCTAGTGTTTGTAAAAAATAATATAAATGTAAATGCCTCGGGTCACCACGCAAAACAAATACTGCCTGCACATGTCTATGGTCTCTCATTACTTTTCCTGCAAGTTGCTTTAATTCTGAGAATAATTTGCTGTGCTATGTTTGTCTCATTGGCAAGATATGTGTTATTTTTTTGCAAAAGCAAGTGTAAATAGGGGTGGGCAGATCGATCCTGAAGTATCGATACTTTCGATACTGACGTGGTATCGAAAAGGATCGATCCTCACATAAAAATATCGATCCAAATGTCTGTGTTTTTTTACCAGTCATTTTTATTCATTTAGAACGCAATTCAGTGTGTAAAAAAACCTTCTAATTTGAAAAATACGCGAATGTTAGCGAATTGTGTAGGGTAGAACCAGAGAACGTCTAATAAGGGTAGACGGAGACGGGCTCTGGCAGAACTATTTCTCCTAGTCATCTGGATACAAGATGAAACCAATCAATCCCAGAGAACGTTCGATGCTGGTGCTTCTGTCTCAGTGTGTTTGGGAAACGAAGCCTTGATGACAGAGAAACAATCGAGAGTTATTTCGCAATAAACAAATTAAAAGTTTACATAACGGTTAAAAATTTTGACGTCAGTAAGATTTGTTTAATGAAATTAATATTTTTATTCAACAAGGATCGATGCATTAAATTGATCGAAAGTGACAGTCAAGGGTTTTACACTAGTTAAAAAAAATCTATTTCATATAAA
Source organism: Meda fulgida (assembly GCA_030578275.1). NCBI lineage: Eukaryota > Metazoa > Chordata > Actinopteri > Cypriniformes > Leuciscidae > Meda > Meda fulgida. The sequence goes on along the minus strand of CM060630.1, from coordinate 27,355,922 downwards.
TGCTGTTCTTTCAACTTTGTTCATCAAATAATTTTGCATAAAATGTATCATGGTTTCCACAAAAACATGAAACTGTTTTCAACATTGATAATAATAAGAAATATTTCTTGAGCAGCAAATCAGCATATTAAAATGAATTCTCATCATGAAGGATCATGAAGACTGTAGTAATGATGCTGAAAATTCAGCTTTGATCACAGGAATAAATGACAGAATAGCCTATGTTTTTACTGTATTTTTAATCAAATAAAGGCAGAAGAGAATTAAAAATCTTACAGACCCCAAACTTTTGAACAGTAGGCTAGTGTACAATAGTGCATTAACTATAATTAGGGTAGTTTGGTAAAAGTCACTGATTAATTACAGGCGAGTTGAGAGCACAAATCACAAAATATTTAGTGGTCATGAAAACATATTCAGATTTAGCATATTGATGATGCATTCACCTCATAAATGATGACACGCTGCTCTAGCACAGGAAAGTGCATGTATGTTCAAGTGCATACTTTTACAATTAAAAAGTATTGGTATCGATATCGGCGATACAGGCCCTGTATTTACTTGGTATCGGATCGATACCGAATTTTGCAATATCGCCCACCTCTAAGTGTAAATGAATGGTGTAAATTACTTTTATAAATACAACACATGGTTGTATCTCATGTCTCAATATAAGTCTGTGATCTGCTTGTTATTAAGAGAAAAAAGCGTACAATTGTAGCTACGTCTTACTCAAAATAATATGATACTTATATGATTGCCTTTATTGTGTGTGTTTTAGAGTTATGTATGTGCGTGTGTGTTTTCATGCTAATTCCCAGTGGATCTTGCCGAAAAGACTCCGCCCACTGCCTGTCTCAAAGCTCAGAGGGGCGGGTCATAATCCTCCAGGGGCTTATGCATATTCATGCTCTGTTCTGAATAATTATAGGGTGCCGATGGGTGCGCGTGTGCTCCAAAAAAAAAAACAAATCTCTGTCATTCTCCTTCCATTTCCCTGTCTGTACATAAAAATGAAACCTCCCTAAGCATAGAATATGAATTAGACAAAAACAGAAAAAGTGAAAAGGTTACAAAAAAGGGTTGGTATCACTCATACTCGGGGTTAAGGATTTGAAGGCAGTAAGCAGGCAGAAATCGAGCAGAAAATGTACAAATCTAGTTTCAAATACTGTATTAATTTCCCTACAATACAGCTGCTGCTTATTGTGTTTCACAGTATGATGCAGTTTTAATAACTTTTCCAGCCCTGAGCCGAAGCAAATTAAAATGAAGCTCTCGTATGACTCCGGGAAGTGAATCACAACTGTGTAACATTGAAATAAATAGTTTGATCATTCATAATGCCATATTTCAGAGTTAACATTCTAGTATTCTGGTTCAGAGATGACATCTCATGAATATTTATGATCTTACTGCACTGCCGTTGAGATCCGGAGGTGACGCGCTCCCATACTGGGAAACTGCCGAGAGTTGATGTAAGAAACGTTCCTCAGTGCGCCGCTCATCTGCTCCAGATCCTCGCCCTCCATCACCACCAGAGACTGAGCGGGATTCAAGTGAAACTGGGAGAAAAAGACACACAAACAGACATTTAAAGTGTGTGCTTGAAGCAGACTTATGCAAAAATCTGGATCAGAGAAATAGCTCTGAATCTAGTGTGAATCTGAATTTAATTGTTCACATTCTGTACTCAATTGGAATTTGAATTAGAATGAATGAATGGAAGAGGAATTTACAGAATTCAAAGAGATTCAGTACAGGAATTGTAACAAGCGTTGCAACAAACAACTATTACATAATGCATATTTATTTTGAATGCATTTTGAAATGTATTTCTAGTTATGTTTTGCTCAATCATTTGAATGGCTAAATATGGTTCTTGTGTATGTAGTGTAAAACATGCTCACACAGTAATGTCTGATTTGTCAGTAAATCAGTCAAATTAAGTGGTCTTTTATTTTAATTATTTGATCTGTATCCAAGAAAAGTCCTTGTAGGTGGCATTTCAAATATTAGTTACTTTTTTTATGCATGTTAACAGGTTTGTCTTCTTGAAAATTAAATGTATCATGATAAACTACACTTACAGCTGTTGAATTTCATTCAATTTTTAATTCTAATTTAAAGTGCCCCTATTATGCTTTTTCAAATATTACCTTTCATGCAGTTTGTATTGCAGCTGTTTGTGAATGTAAAAGCTCTGCAAAGTTTTAAAGATCAAGCTGCACAACATTAAAGCTTGTTTCTCTTTTAACTGCTGAAACGAGTCCTCAGTCCAGTTTCACTTCCTGTTACATACATATGTAACACATTTGCATAATGCTAGCCTATGGTCTTCATTGTCTGCCAGCAAACAACATTTACTTTCACTTTTACCTGGAAGAGTTTGGTTCTTGTTGAGGACATGTCGAGAAGACACTGTTTTCAGAGCTGCAAATACACTTTGATGCACTTCCAAAGGAAAACACTCGCACTGGAATTGATACAGTAAAATCAATTTTATCTTTACTGTTCGTATCACTGTGTATCAAGTGCCGAGGAAGCAGAATCGTCCAATCACAACAGCTGGGTCATCTGACCAATCAGAGCAGAGTAGGCTCTCGGAAAGGAGGGGTTCGGTTAGTTAGAGTGAACCTTTAAACTAACCGTTTTCAGACTCTTTGAGAGATGAGATGTGAAATTATGATAAAGTGATTTTAAACCTTGAAAACTAAATAAGGAACCTTTAAAATAGCATAATGGGCACTTTAAATTCAAATTCTGCATCCCGTTTGGCACGGCAAGAACTGAACTGGAACTTAAAAGGCATTACCAGTGCGTCTCTGAATGGAGCACGATCCTGCTTTAAGCTTGTAGTTTGATCAGATCACCTGAGCGAAGGAACACCTGTCGTCTGTCTCTCACTGACACACTCTCTCTCTCTCTCTGTCTGTAAAACCTGCTTTCATTTGATCCTCGAATCTTCCCTAGAGCTTCTTCAAAACAAAAGAACAGAATAGAGGAAAGCAAAGCAGAAAATGGAGAATGTGCGCACAGAAATATCTCTCCTTAAGTCTTGTCTCCTGGCTTTTCTTCATCTCTTCTTTTCTAACAAAATAGTGATTTTCTATGGTTTCATGATAGACTATGGTAAACTTGTTTTTTATATGAATGCAAAGTGACTTACAGCGCATTCAGGCTATGTAATTTTTACAGCATGTGCATTCCTTGAAATCAAGTCTGTGACCTTGAATTTTTAAATTGCAATGTTGTATTGAAAAATGTATTGGCACTGCACACTGGCTTCAAGCGCAGCTCATTCGTTCAGATTCGTAATGTTGAGTTTAGAGTCTTAGTTAGCTTTGTGTGTGTGTGTGTGAAACCTTTATCCGCGGCCCGAGGCTTTCCAGTGAAGTGATGTCCAGCCCTTCTTTGCAGGCCTGTAGGCAGGAGAGGATCGTCTGGCTCTCAATCTTCCCCGCTCGTATCGTCAGTCCAGACAAACTGCCTCGGAAATACTGTGTAAACTTTGCTTTAGAGACCTCGCCCCCTGCAAACATAAATATAGACATGCTAACAGATAATAAAAACCTCCTAAACTTATAATGTTAATCAATGCTTCTAACAGATAATTTGGCTTTTCCATGACCATGACCCTCTGTCTGACAAATATAATTCAATGGGCTGTTTTTGCTACTGTAAATAAATTAATACTCAGCAAGGATGCATTAAATGGATCAAAAGTGACATTCAAGATATTTATAGTATTATAAAATATTGTAAATAAATGAATGCTGTTCTTTTTAACTTTCCATCCATCAAAGAATCCAGATTTTTTTTTATTACGGTTTCCACAAAAAATATGTAAAATATGAAATTCAACTGTTTTCAACATTAATCATAAGAAATGTTTACTGAACAGCAAATCGTCATATTAGAATGATTTCGTCAGGATCATGTGACACTGCTGGAGTAATGATGCTGAAAATTCAGCTTTGATCACTGGAATAAATTACATTTTAAAATTATTCAAATAGAAAACAGTACATTTAAATTGTAATCATATTTCACAATATTACTGTATTTCTGTGAGCATAAGAGACTTCAAAAACATTTAAAAAAATCTTACCTACCCAAATCTTTTGAGTAGTGTATGTAAATGTGCTCATGGTTGGCAAGAGTGATGATTTCTGATTGGCCCATTTTTGCTGCCTAATTTCCATAAATTATCTGGACTGGGGAGGGAGTTTGGCATTATAAATAAATAGTAGCATAGACTTTAAAATTCCATATTATACTGTATTGAACTGTTTTATTATAAAAAAGAAACAACCAAAAATCCAATTTTTTCATTGTTTTCGTGTCCCCTTTTAGTAAACTAGGTTCCTTTATATATAGCATAAAAATAAACTACGCTGCCATTACAGAGAGGGATTAAGTCACGTCTGGATTAAATTTAAACATATTATTCTATTTGTAGTATAAAATAAGTCAATGTAGTCATTAAATATTGACCTGTTATGTCTAAAGCCCTCTCTATTTGTTCTAGATCATTAGACGTAATGAAGCCGTTATTTTTGGAGGTACCGTCAAAAAGTTATTGAGTTTCAGACGAAGCCATGGATACACAGATCCACTTTATTCATCACACATATAAAAAATAAATGTTTGCTTCAGTCTAGCTAGAGGTCTTCAGAAGCTGCCTTGAAACGAAGCAATCATATTACACCTATATTCACTGCTGGAGCCAGAGATAATGAGCAATTACCTGCATCTATCTGCTCTGTATGAGATGAGTGTGTGTGCAATGAAGCCTTTCTGAGTGTGCTTGTGATCTGGTGACAGTGAGCCTCGGGCGATACTAGCAGCCCGGTTTGTGTGTGTGTGTGTGTGTGTTTACATGGATGTAGTTTAGGGAGAAAATTGTCACAGCAACATTGGTTGAGACAGTTCAGCCTTGCTATGATTCTCAAACAAACAGATCAATGTGTTGATAGAGGCACAGTGCTGCACATTTCAGGAGAATAGTGAAATAGAGGTCTGCGCGGTCAGAGCCGGTCCGAGCCTTTTGGGGGCCCTAAGCAGAATTTGATTTGGGGGCCCCCTCCCACTACGCGAAGTCACCTGTGCTTGACGATCATTGACACAAATGTCACGCAATAATGATACATTATAAATGAATACAGTGAGGTTATGTATTAATACAAAAAAATACTTAATAAAAAATAGATGCCTACTTAAATAAAAAAGTTTTAACTTTTACTTTACTCTTTTACTGACTCTTTGAAACTTCTTAAAACAAACTGTTTTGTTTTAAGACAAGCAGCCGCTTAGTTCGCTTATGCCTCGGGCCGGCCCTGTGCGCAGTCATTAAGCCCGAACCTAGGCTTGTGAACCGACCCGTTTGGTATTGTCAAGGTTTAAGATGGAACCTGCTTACTTTTTGCATGGGTGCTTTTATGCTGTTTTTTTTTTTTTTTTGGTGATCAAGAGTTGCATATGCTGCATAGAAATTAATGTCGATTTTTTTTTTGGATTAACTGTTCCTTTAATGCACATAAATGTTGTGGTAAAAACCAGTATTATATTTGTATTATTTACATACTATAATAGTATTAATATTTTAAATTAGCTTTTTTTTTTTTCATTTTAATTGTAGTTTAAATTTGAGTCTTTTTTATATGCTTTTGTAATTTATTTTTTTTAAATATTTTTTATAGATTTAGTTTTTTAGTTTTATTTTTTATTTAGTTTGAGTCATTTTAGTACTTCAACTTATTTTTTTTAGTTGCTGAGTAGTTTGTTTTTAAAGTTTAAGATTTTCATCTGTGTAAACTTAGTTTTATCTTTATTTTGAATAACAAAAAACAATCTTTAATTGTTTAAAAAAATAGTTTTTTAGTTGGTTAATAATATAACTCTCATCACTTTCCCTTTGATTATCTTCCACATGCACAAGTGATTTTTTTATAATGATCTGTCTCTCTCTTATATTTCTTTCACTGTTAAACAAAGAAGCTCAGAGACACAGAAAGGAAGCATGGGCAGGTCAAGAAGTCAACTTTTGACCTTTTCAGGTCAAGTTTTGGGCAGGTTTTGTTTTTTAGTTAAAAGCTGTGTTCTGATTGCTAAAGAGAACAAAAGAGGGAAAGAATGAGGAAAAGGACTTTTCAAAAGCAAAAGAAAGAATGCTAGTGAAGTAAAGAGATGTTTGTTTAGTAAAGAATTGTTCATTGTGGATTTGCATGCTGCGAGAATTTACATTTCTACTTTCAAGCCCCCCCTCCCCCCCTTCAATGTCACATGCACATTAAAGCAACACTAAGTAGGATTTTTTTACCTTCAAATAATGTTTCCAAAATCGTTTCAGTGGTTCATCAAGTCGTGACATGGTGGAATGCACTTATGTTACCGCTTTGCGGTCCTTTATCTGGTATATCCACGCTATGTAAGATTGCCAGATCGGGTCGCGTTTCTGTAGTTCTAATGAGACATAAGTAAACGACAAATTTGACTTGCTTTACGGCAAGCGTTACAATTGAAGATAGGTGGAGCGTTCTCGACAGTAGACACCGAGCGTGCGCGTGCGACAGTAGGATGCGGTAGGCTAAATTATGTACGACAGCGGTAATGGACAATTCCGCTTCCAACCTGTAGGGCGACGGCAGAGGAAAAGTTCCATGATGTTGCTTTAACCACACCCACAAACCATGCTAGCCACGCCCACATCTCTAACCTTGCCAGCAGGCTCCTACAGTCAGCTGCACGTCAATCTGAGAGGAGTGGATGGGCCAGTCATCTGTCACTAGGTAGGGGTCGTAGGTCACACCATCCACATTTAGAGTCACCACTGGGAAGTCAACGCTGATGACGTAATAATGCCACTCCTTATCACAGATCTGAGAGAAAGAAAAAGACAGAGAATTTCACCATATCAGCATTATTTTTGTTTTCATTTTTGCTTCAGAGTCGAGAAAATTCAAACAATGACTTTACATTAGTTTATTGTAAGTTGACTGCAGAATGCCACAGTTCATTTTTTGGCAGCAGCAATTTACACTAAGTGGAAAACAGCGATATATTCTATTTACACTATGTAAAAATAGCTGTATTTTCTTTGAAATAAGTGTAAGTTAGAAACTATTTGCACATCAGTATTTTAGTAAATTATAAAACAGTATGCAATAATAACATATTGAGTGTAAATTATTAAATGTATATAAAAAAAACTGCCTTATTTGGACAATATAGCCCTCCTTACACTTACAACCTAACCCTACCCCTATAAAGACTTTATTATTAAGTAAACATTAGGTATTTTAATTCCACTTTTCACATATTTTCTTCATATTTATTGAAAATTAATGCCTTTTCAATCTCACATGCGATGGGAAAAGTGAGAAAAGGCGGATTTGAAGTCGCGTTGAAGTATCAGCAACGTGCCTTCCTCCCTACCCCACTGATACTGACTGGTCACTGGTCATTTTGCAACCCGACCTCACTCGTACTAATTTATACGATTTTTGCTAAATCGTACATATTTTACGACTTGCCCAATTCGTAAGAATTCGTACGAATGACCGACCCCTGACCCCGCCCCAAACCTAACCGTCACTGGGGTTTAGACAAATTGTACGAATTCATACGAGTGAGGTTGTACGAATTCGTACGAATCAGCCACATTTTACTCATTTGTACAAATTCGTATGAATTGGTTGTGAGATAGCGTTGGTTTTTTGTACTTATGACCCAACCAGACATTGGTGGACGGAGTTAGTGTAAATAGTCTCTGCCAAAAATGTTTACATTTCTTTGACTAAGCTTGTCGCAATGCATTCTGGTATTCATGTCAAGTCACCTGTATTTATATAGCATTTCATACAATACAGATTGTTTTGAAGCAGCTTCACTATAATAAACAGGAAAATAACAGAATCGATGATGCAGATATGAGACAAATTCAAATTCTGCTGTCAAGCAGCTCTAAGAAGACAATCGTGTCATTATTAAGCTCAAGTCAGTTCAATGTTGGTTACGTTTAGTCCAATAACTGTGTAAAGTTATTCATCAATCATGTTAAAAAAGGCAGCTCTGCAGGAGACAATTGTGTTGTTATTTAGCTCACTTCATCTGGTATACATGCTATCCTGCATTATATTTACATCAAAACAAGGTATTTAAGAAGGCAGAACAGTTTTTGCCTCCTGTGCAGAACAGACATTGTGTGTGAAGTGCATTTATGATGACTTAATATGCTATCTAGGTAGGCAGCTCACTAGGTTTTTCGGTTTTCATTATGTAGTATCTCCTCTCTTTTGTCATCCCTTGCATTTCTTTCTTTTCTGTCTAAATCCGTTCTGTCTTTCTTTTATAATTGTTCTCTATAGGCTTACATTCTCCAAGACACAGTTCTTGCTTAACAATCCCATCGATGCTCATCATGAGGAAGAAAGCGAGGGAGGTGTAGAGGTGGGTGGAACTGGTGGAGGGAGTCACAGAGAGATTGATGACATTAGGGTGTGAATAGGCTCAGAGAAGCCGTGAAAGAATGAAGGTCCAAACTGAGAGAAAACCATTGACCTCTGCATGTTACAAAAGTCTGAGGCAGAGATAACGAGATCGTCTGAAGAGAATGGCTGAAGAGTGGTGTTTGCCCATACAAAACATGTGGCATGATGCTAAAGGGGTTGTGGGTGGTTGCCAGGGTGTTGCTATGTGGTTGCTAAGATGTTCTTTGTGGTTGCTAGGGTGTTTTGGCCCGAGTCAAAAGATCGTACCTCGAAGTGATGTTCTAATCTCTTGTTAAGATTAGGGGTTTGTTACCGTGTTATTTTTTATTGTATTTAATAATATCTTGAATTAGTTTTTTTTAATATATATATATTTCAATTCATATAAAGGCGCCGTCATCTCACGTGATTATTCCTCCACCCAAACTAGCACTAATCAACGCACGCTCTGCGGTGAATAAGACCTTTTTATTAAACGACTTCTACTCCTCACACCACTTGTTCATCACAGAATCCTGGATAAAGGTCGGTGACTTAACTCCCTTCTCAGAACTGGTTCCAGCAAACTGTACATTTTTTAACTCTCCTCGTCCGAGTGGTCGTGGGGGTGGGATTATAACGGTTTTACATAACTCTTTCTCCTCACGCTGCCGGCTAGTCACTGCAATGGCTTTCCCCAGCTTTGAATCTCAGCTTCTCCACCTAGACTGGAATGGTCCCATCTGCCTAGGGGTGATCTATCGTCCTCCACACTCCACTAATGGTTTTATACAGCAATTTACTGAGTTCGTTGGCAATATTACCACAAACTATGATCGCTTCCTTTTGGTGGAAGATTTTAATCTCTGTTGTCATTCAAATTCCTTGTCGCAGGAGTTTCTTGACTTAATAGATGCCTTTAATCTACTGCAGTGGGTCAAACTCCACCAACATTCAGGGCCATACATTGGACATTGTGTTATCTTACGGGATCGATGTCACCGGTATTGTATTCTCCGATTTTCTGCTCTCCGATCACAAGCCTATTCTATTCTCACTGTCTCTTCCGGAACTCTCTCAACCCACTATTGCACCTGTTATCTCGCGGGTCTACTCCCCACAGTTCAGCATTAACTTCGACCTGTGCTTTGCTGAACTATGCTCACATTTGGACCTGGACCAACCACTATCTGACCTGGATGCGGACCAACATTTCAGCCTTTTAAATTCTGCCTGGCTTAAGGCAGCTAACGTGACTGCTCCTCTCAAGCCTCACAAATCCAAACCAAAATCTGATCTGTTGCAAAACTCTGACACTCGTCACCAAAGACAAATTTGTAGAACGGCCGAACACAAATGGAAACGAGACAGGCAAATTGTCTCCTTCCATTTGTTCAAAGACACTCTTACAGCATACCAGAAGGCTGCTACGTCAGCTAAAGCTGCATATTTCTCTAACTTAATTGAATCTAACCACTCCAACCCAAAGGTCTTGTTTTCAGTCATTCAATCTGTTATAAATCCTTCTTCTAAACTGTCTCTCGCCTCGGATGCTCTATGTGAAGATTTCCAGAGATTTTTTGTTAACAAAATCACTAAATTAAGACTTAGTGTCTGCCCGAACTTAACTCTCCCCCCATTCGTGCCACCTACTAATTGTGTTTGGGAGGTTTTAATCTTATCAACCTCCAGACACTAAAGGATGTGAGCGCCAAGCTCAAACCTTCATTTTGTCCAAATGACATCATTCAGCCGAAATTTCTAAAGTTAATCATCGACTCTGTGGGTCCAGGTTTGGTATCTCTTTTTAACAAGTGTCTCAATATGGGCTCTGTTCCAGTTAATCTCAAAGTGGCTACGGTCACTCCTTTGCTCAAGAAGCCTTCACTGGATCCCTCTATTTTACAAAATTACCGACCCATTTCTGTCCTGCCTTTCATTTCCAAGTTATTGGAGAAAATCGTGTTTAATCAACTCCAGCACTTTCTTTTAAATAACTGTATCTATGAGGCTTTTCAGTCTGGGTTCAGGACTGCCCACAGCACTGAGTCCGCCCTTCTGCGAGTGTTAAACGACATTTTTATCTCCAATGATTCTGGTGATTCTGCGGTTCTAGTTCTCTTAGACCTTTCGGCAGCTTTTGACACTGTTGACCACCCTACTCTGTCGGCTAGACTTGAGACTGAGGTGGGCCTAAAAGCTTCCGTCTTGTCATGGTTTCGGTCGTAACTTTCTGACAGAAAGTTTTTAGTTAAGATGGGTAATTTCTCCAGCTCCATGGCCCCTCTAACCTGTGGTCTTCCACAGGGCTCCATTTTGGCTCCCTCTTTATTTTCTCTATAAATGCTACCGTTGGGCGCTATCTTAAGGAAACACAGTGTATCATTACATTTGGATGCGGACGACACCCAAATTTACATTCCATTCAAGAAAAATGACCCTGCAGCGTTAAACTCTCTTCTGCTGTGCCTAGAGGAGGTGAAGGCATGGCTGGCTCAAAACTTCCTCTCTCTAAATGATGATAAGACCGAGGTCATTGTTTTCAGCTCGAGTGAAAGGTCTCAGTGTATAAGCCCACATTTGGGGAGCCTATCTCCCTTTAAGTCTACAGGACTGCGGAACTTAGGTGTTCTTGTTGACCAGTCTTTAAAATTTGACAAACACATATCAGCTGTCATCAGATCCGGTTTCTAACAACTTCGTTTACTATCTAAAATCAAAGGCTTTCTTACTCCGATAACTTTGGAAATGGCGGTTCATGCATTCATCACGTGTAGGCTAGACTACTGCAATTCACTTTATTGTGGGATATCAGTTTCTCAAATTGCCCGTCTTCAGTTGGTCCAAAACGCTGCGGCTAGACTTATTCTCAACTGTCGCAAATATGACCATATCTCTCCAATTCTTAAATCATTACACTGGCTGCCAGTCCGGCAGAGAATAGCTTTTAAAATTCTCCAATTTGTTTTCAAATCTTTACATAACTTAGCTCCAGTCTATCTTTCTGAACTTATTCATCCCTATACTCCGTCCAGAAGCCTAAGGTCTCACGACCAGGCTCTGCTGGTAGTCCCTCGTGTCAGACTTAAGCGTAGAGGGGAGCGCGCTTTTGCAGTGGAAGGGCCTCGTCTGTGGAACACCCTGCCCCTAGAGATCCGAACGGCCCCCAACCTTTCTATCTTTAAGTCTTTGGTAAAAACCTACCTGTTCTCTTTAGCATATTGATCTCTCTATTTTTTTAAAAAAATTCTTTTACAATTGAGTCTCTGACAAGGCTACTCGTAGCTTTGCTGCTTTTTATGTGTTATATGGGTTGTTTTGCTGTTTTTACTTTTCTTATTTGTGTGTTCTGTAAAGCACTTTGGTCTGTCTAAGCGGCTGTTTAAATGTGCTATATAAATAAATGACTAACTTGAACTTGAGATACATATATATATATATATATATATATATATATATATATATATATATATATATATATATACAGGGCTGTCAATGTTAACACATTAGCACATTAATTGAAAATCCTTAACGCGTTAAAATAATTTAATCTTTTTTTAAGTTACGTTTTTCATCTAACAGTTATGTTTTTTTATTTCTGCCTTATTTACATGAACAAAAATAATTTTTAATAGTTAACTCTAACTATGAACAGTAGTAGTAAGTAATAGTAAAACAGGCTTGCATATAATGCCTCTGAAATGCTTGATTGTCGTCACGAATGTGTTTAGTTAGTTGTGCTATAGCGCAGTGATGAGGGGAGTATCTGTCTCTGTTTGGCCCGTTTGGACCGCTGCCACTCAAAAGCACACGGTAGCAGACGGTTTCTGCTCGCTCTGTCACACACAGTGTGTGTGTTTGTGTATTTGTGTGTCTGGCAGGCGGTCTGGGTCGTAGAGTCTAGTGGAACTGATTGTTACACCCTCACACGAAACGGCTGTGAGAAACCATCAGACACTTCTCATCTTCACTACATCTTTCCTCCTGCACCTGAAATCTCACCATCAGTCTTCCTTCTCTCACTTCTCCTTCCACAGCTTGAGATCGGCAGAGAAAGGACGTACACGACCTTATAAAAAGAGCTGAATGTCGCAAAATATGTCCAGGTCACATTTTAATAAATGGATATTTATATTATTTTCATACTAATTAAAAATGTTCCCTATACAAATTCTCATTATTGTAATTTGTCCGCATGTGTATGTTAAGTTTTTCCTGTTTCTGTTTGCCTGTTTGACATAGTTTCCCAGTGTGTTTTATTTATTGATCCCGTTCGCCTGTTGTCTTGTTAATGAACTCATTAGCTCTTTTGTTTGCTCTGTGTACTCAAGCCCTCAGTTTGAGTTATGTCTATGTCCTGTATTGTTTATGTGACGTGGTTGTGAATACCTGTTCTCTGAGCTTATCTGTGCCATTTGGATTTATTTATTAAAGTACTGTTTGCTTTAATAATTTCGGTCATCGAGCGATTCATATCAGCCACAAACCATTACAGCATGTTTTTGTAATTGCCATTAATATAACTTTTGCCTGGCAATTAATCAAATGGATGAAAAACAAAACCCACACCCTAGCAACCATATAGAAACATGCCATGGCAACTAACTAAAACACCCTAGCATCTTATCGGTTTTATTAAAAGTTTAAATTATTATTATTATTGAAAGGCAATAGGATAAGTACTACCATGAAATACAGTATACCTACTTTGCTGTTGAAATATACTTAATAATAATAATAATACTAAAATAAATATTCAAATATAATAATAATATAAATAATTTATTTGTATTACAGTGATAATAATTATGAAATATGCAACAAACAAAAAAAGGTACAAAAACAGGCATCATTTTCTTTATGTGACCCGTGAGATTCAGCCAGAGCGAGTTATTTTTTTTTTTCTGTATTTTTCTTTAATACATTTCTTCTCTCTGTGTACATAGGTCATCACTCTGTGTTCTTATTATGAATAAATTTATTTATTTTTCATTAAATTTCACTTTTATAGTCTATAGGTATTCGTCTCGTATTCCATTCAGTGTTTTTCAACCCGTCTTCTCTTTCTGTGGTTCTCTCTGTGTGAGAGACATTGATTTTCTGCAGGGATGTGTGTGTGTGTGTGTGTGTGTGTGTGTGTGTGTGTGTGTGTGTGTGTGTGTGTGAGAATTTGTGGTTGTGGACAGCAGTAGTGGCATTTCACTGTGTCTTATATATATATATAACATATATATATATATATTTTTTATATATATATATATATATATATATATTTATATATATTATATATTTTTTTTTTATGTTTGTGTGTGTGCGTGTGTGTATGTTCCGCGAATTCACCCATGCTAGGACAAACACACACCGTGTCCACGGGATCCCTAGAGAGCAGAGCACCTTACTGGGATATTTTCTCTGTGTGTGTTCAGTAAATCGATGGTGAAAGACTTATTGCCGTACTAAGCAAAGTCCACTTAATGGCAAGGCAATTTATCAAAGAAAGAGTGAGCGAGAGAGGTAGAAAGAGAGGCAGAGAGAAAGCATTTTTTTTCAATTGTTAAAATGCTGTAAGTACACTGGACACTTTAACAGTTACTGCAGTGCTATTGTGTGTCTCGTCTATTTGTCTTTTTTCGATCTATTTTGCCCCTATTTCAGCAACTGGCTATTACCTATTTTCTGGCCTTCGAGAAGGTACAATTACATTTTTTTCCCCTCAAGTTTAGTTCTTCAAACCTGACAAAGTGTGACTCTGAACACTTAAGAGACAAGAGCAATATCAAGAATATAAACTTACTGTACATTAAATATTTAGTGCTTATTTAAGGTATCTGAAATACCTGGTTACAATGGGTCTCATTCGCTTAAAAAACAAGTTTCATTAAAAAAAAAATCCGTTGTCTGAGTTAAGACCACGGATACACTGTAAAAAGTAATCTTATTACTCTTACAGTTTGTCTGAATAGCTAAAACACTAAATCACAATCTCTGAATCCAATTCTCAATATCCTAAACCAATTTGTCGAATAAATCACTCTTTCTGTAAAACATTAAACAAGTTCAGGTAGTTAAGACACTGTTTGCAAATCTCATGCACTCTATTTGCAAAATTCTAAACACATTCACACTCACTAAAAAACATTTTGCACTGTGAACGCTCAGCACAGGCAGTTTCTGACATAATCCACACACTTGAGTCTGTCGACAACAGGACAAATGGAGGAGTAAATGGAAGCATAAAGGAACGTTCGCTTTGTTTAAACAGCTCGTTTGCTCATTTCTGTAGAGACATCAGCAGGATAGCAGCATCAGGAACAAGTGAATGGTCTATTTTTAATCACGTCAGAGGATTATATCTTTGTTCGGGGAATTTGATTCCAACTTGTTTTGTAAACGAGGCACAGTGTAATGGAGAGTTTGCAACTGTATTGGATCTGACATCAACTAAAACTATGTGTTTAAAATTCATTCTGGTTAAGAGTAAATAAAATTGAAAAGTTGGGAAATATGAGGTTCAAGAACAAACGTTAGGACAAATTTGTGAGCATTCGCACCTGTGGAAATATTGCATGAGAATTTTTTGTGCATATATAAGTATATTGATTGTAAACCGCTATTAGTGAATGAAGCATGTTGCCTTTTTAGCAAAAATACATCTAGAAATGCATTAGAATGCTTTATTGTGCAACAAACAAAGCAAATGGAAGTAAAAATGGTGTTTTGCGAAGTGCAATTAAACACTGGAATTGGCATTTGTGTAATTGAGCCAACATTCACCACTCGCCCAAGAAAACTTCACATTTGCATTAATATTCATATCTTTTAATTCATTTTTATAATGGAAACAAAACACCATCCACTTGCTAATTAAATTAGTCTCAGATTCTTTAAAAAAAGGTCTAATTTAATTAGATTACTTTCTGTAGGGAGGAAAGAAAAAGCCTTTAGGAAAGATTAAAGAAAAGATCGTTCATGTTCTTTGATGTCTGATACATGCAAAGACCAAAATCTTTCTCCCTCGGGCCAGTGGACCCTCAACCTGATATATTTAATGTAATGCATTTATGTATTCATGAAACTACATTATGAAATTCATTTTAAGGTGGGGCGAAGTTCTTCAAGAGCTTGTTCTCCACTGGGAAAAAGGCTCTTTGATGCTTAAAATCTCTGCAGAATCTTTAAACTATCTTTGCATCTTCTAATGCTGACCATGTAGGTAGCAAATGTGCAGTTATGGTAATGAAGATTTCAAAAGAAAAGACCCAAATGAGAAACGAATGCAACAGCACTGCTTAAATCTATGCTGTCCATAACACAACTGCCCCTTACATCTTCAAACTGGTTTGCAGTTTGATGCTCTGATGTTTAAGTTGCACGAGCGTCCGTTTGTTTGTTTTGGACAGCAGAACTTTGCATATCTCCTGTTCCCAATGGTGTTAGTTCATATTTGAAAGGCCCCCTGCCGTTTTGCTGATGGGTTTTTAAGTGGTCTTTGGCACTGGTGTTCATGGAAGTGCGCTGTTAGTTTTGTGTTACGCTGCATTTGTGTGTTTGTTCTCTTAGATGATTTCATCTTACCGCGGGTCTGTTCGCTGGCACAGCAGTGAGGAGAATTCACTGCCTAACAAACACATTCTTAATGACTTCACTCTTTTCTCTCTCCCTCTATCTTTCTCGTTGTAAAGCTTTATCTTCACCCTAAAGAAGCAGATATTTGCATAATTACATGCTTAATGATAGACTAAAGAATTGTTGCATGCACAAGATGAAGGATTCAGTTAACCTGCAGCAGACCTGTGAATCTAAACACGTTTCAGAAAGGGTGTCATTAAGAGGAAATTCATTTCTAATATTTGATAGAAGGTTTCTGTTTTTGCACTTAAAGTAAAGAAAGTAATATGACAAAGTTTCTTCTGTCATTAAAATGAGGAGAGAGCAAGAATGAGGGAGAAAAAGGAGACCAATCTGTCTGTCTGCCTGTCTGTCTGTCTGTTTGTCTGTATGTCTGTCTGTCTGTCTGTCTATCTGGCATTCCATCCATACATCCATCACTTCTATCTACCTATTAAAAGACAACAACCCAGACAACTTCCTGCAAATTTAGATTTGCTCTGCAAGTTAGTCTGGCAAAGAGCTCATTCAAGCCCATTTCCAATCCGTCTAAATCGAGGCACCAATCAGAAACGTTGGGGCGGGCTTTACACGATGACGACAGCGCTGTGACGGTGAAGCAGATTTTGTACATTACAAAGATGGATGCCGCCGTCGATCATTACTCGTTCGAATCACTATCACGTCTGTTTTAAGCGATTTGAACGTTTCCTTTTTGTTAAAAACCGAGCAAAGAACAACACTCGGAGATGTTTCTCCGTCGCTCTGCATAATTCATCTCCTTCATCGCTCTGATTGGTTTTAGGTCTATCCAATTGCACCCAGAGGCATTTGAGCGACGTCCGTTGGTGACGCCCCTTTGGAAATTATTTGTCTATGAAGCTTTGCCAGACCATAACTCAGTTACTAGACAATGGTCTGGTTTTAACCAGGCTACTAAAATGTAATTCCTACTGTGAAACATCTCTCACACCTGCTCTAATTTCCAGTGGAATTCAGCCGGTCTGAAGGAGTGTGTGTGTGTGTAGTCCGTCCTCAGCAGGAACACCAGCCTGCAGTTATGCACATACAGAGAGTAATGGTGTCGGTTCATCTCTGAAAGAGATAGAGAGACAAAGAGAGCGCAGACAGGTCAAGAGACAGACAGAGCATACAATTACCTCTTGACATACAGGATAATATCTCCAAATTGAACCTGAGAGAAAAGAAATAGCACCATTTGGTGTTTATCTAAATAGAGATCCTGACAGGAGAGGATTGTGAACTTAACAGGGTTTGAAGAAGTGCTCCAATCGTCCACTACAAATGAAATTCTGATCTTAACTCTTCAACTCTGCTGAAAAGACCAGGGTGAGCCTCCATACTGGTCCTCCTGACTGGTGTTTGCTGGTCAGTGCTGGTTTAGTGCTAGTATAGCCAGTAGACCAGCAAAGATTTTCTAGTAAAACTTGGGTTAATATACCAATTATTGTTTTTCCTGTGTGAAATAGAAAGCTGCTCTTTTCCATGCAATTACAGAGGTTATGAAGTAATTGCTGTTATTATGGGGTATTTAAATATCAGTTCTGTCTCAGATGTTTCTTATAAGATTCCTTTGGACTATTAAAAATAGACGCACATGAGTTAATGGTTGAAAAATATTGAAATATATAAAATTTTATTGGTAACACTTTACAATAAGGTTCATTGTTAACATTAGTTAACTACATTAATTAGCATGAACTAATAATGAACTGCACTTATTTGTTGCATTTGTTAATCTTTGTTAATGTTAATTTCAACATTTACTAATACATTATTAAAATCTTGCTAACATTAGTTAATGCACTGCGAACTAACATGAACAATGAATGACCATATTCTTATTAACTAACGTTAACAAAGATGAACAAATACAATAACAAATGTATTGCTCATGGTTAGTTCATGTTAGTTAATACATTAACTAAGGTTAACTAATGAACCTTATTGTAAAGTGTTACCATTTTATTTTAGATATATACAGTATTTTTAATATTTTATTTTAATCATCCTCTTATCTCTTTTGTTCTGTCTCACCGGTTTTGTCAGAGTTGCAGAGCAGCGTTTCTTTCTCAGCCCTCTGTCCTGGACTCGGCCCGTGCTTCATCCATGTTGTTATGGTGAACTGGTCGGTTAGATTCTGCGGGACGACCCAGTCTGGGATCTTGGCAGCTTGACGACCATCAAACCAGTATGTGAGGTCGCTATCCCGACCGCTCTCCGTCACTAGAGTCGCCGTCCAATTAAAACCGGCGCTGGGGGCCGGAAGAAGATCTGTGCTGCCTGATGAAGCTCCTGGTGTGTGATCAGTGAGATCAGAGAGGAAATCATCATTGAAAACACAGATCACAGTTGCGGAAGTTTGAATCTGTAATTTGGCAACTCCATTTTACATGTCTCATGCTGACTTTGACATCCAAATGAAAAGCCTTAGATTTTGACATTCGTACATCTATCTATCTGTCTGTCTGTCCGTCCGTCCATCATCTGTATATCCATCCATCCATCCATCATCCATCCCTCTGTATATCCATCCATCCGTCCATCCATCCATCCGTCCATCCATCCGTCCATCCATCCATCCGTCCATCCATCCGTCCGTCCATCCATCCATCCGTCCGTCCATCCATCCGTCCATCCATCCATCCGTCCATCCGTCCGTCCATCCATCCGTGTATCCATCCATCCATCCGCCCATCCGTATATCCATCCGTCCATCCATCCGCCCATCCGTATATCCATCCGTCCATCCATCCGTCCATCCGTATATCCATCCATCCATCCGTATATCCATCCATCCATCCGTCCATCCATCCATCCGTCCATCCGTATATCCATCCGTCCATCCGTCCATCATCTGTATATCTATCCATCCATCCATCATCCATCCCTCTGTATATCCATCCATCCATCCATCCGTCCATTCATCCATCCATCCATCCATCCGCCCATCTGTATATCCATCCATCCTTCCGTCCATCCATCTGTCCATCCATCCGTCCATCCGTATATCCATCCATCCATATATCCATCCATCCGTCCGTCCATCCATCCGTCCATCCATCCGTCCATCCGTATATCCATCCATCCGTCCATCCGTATATCCATCCATCCGTCCGTCCATCCATCCATCCATCCATCCATCCATCCATCCAATATATTAGTCATCTTAGGAGGAGAAATCTTAAGATGACTTTGTTAAATTTTGCTTTGTGTAGGATATCACTACCATTAATTTGAACATTTTATGACACCATCAATTTAATTAATTAATCCCCTGGACTTTAATGTAGTGGGCATGAGTCATGGAAAATGACTGTTAGTCTTCATGAAGATCTGTGAAATTAGCTCAATATCTGTGTTTTACAGCTTAATTAGTAGTATCTCAATACGGTCCCTCTAATATGGATGAAGTCTTGGAAAAAATGACACTGATAATGATTCTGAACTGAGACACATAGCTATTCTAGGACAAGGGTGGAGTTTTTGTCTGACTAGTTTAGCCCTCAGGCACATTTTGTAATTAAACCGGCCCAAGAGAAACGAGGAAACGTGCAATGGAATAAAAAGCTGTTAATCATACCGCAGAGCTTCTGCAAGGATCTCTCAGAGTACGACTGTCTGTCACAGCCTCTTCCATCACCACTGCTTTCCAGGTCCACTGTGGTCCTAATCCAGGACACAGATCCATCACATGTCTCCAGGTGCATCTTGGGAAATAACAGCTTAATGCCTGTTCCTGGTTCATAGTCGACATGCTTGTTCCAGCCTGGAAAGAAAGAAAGTTGGGAAATGCTTTGATAAGCAGCTTAAGTATTGGTAACAGAAAGAGCAATGGCAGGAAAACATTACAGTTAACATCATTGAGCTGGAAAATTAAGAGATATTGAGGTCACAGTGTTTCCCAGACTTCAACAAGATTAACAACTCAATTTTTCCTAAACACGTCTGAGACATAACCTGCATTTTAAATACCTCTCAAAGAGAATACAACCTTATGTTGTGCATGAGCCAAAACATTCAGAAAAGAAGTTAAAACTTAGTGCTTGACACAAATACTCCGGCGGTATGATGATAGGGATGGTGTCAGATGGTAATATCATTACCATTGAGATTACCATGGTGTGTATATATATATATATGTCCAACAACCTGTTTGCCAGCTAAATCATATAGACAACTGTATTAAAGTCAACAAGCACTATTCATAATCCATATTACTTCTGTAATCTGATGTATTTTAGTATATTCAACTAGAAAATATTACATTTTTTCAGGCTGTATTGTGTTTAATGAATTCTATAGCCAGTGGTTATTTAACGTGAAATAATGGGTGAAAAATTAAAACAGTGGACAGTATTAAATGGATTATGTAAACATGTATTCACGAACAGACTACACAAATTTTAGCTCACACTTTGAGCTGTTGGGTTAGAGAATATTGAGCTGAAAATGATTGTTTTTATGCATGGAGTGAGCCTAAAGGTAACGATAAAATGCTGTGTGTAGACGGTGCATGTCCACCCCTGCTGAATTATTTACCCTTGCTTATGAGACACAACGGGGAGCTGTTTACTTCTCTTTCTCCTTCATGCTTTTATGTCAGATGTGAAAAAATGGCCTTTACTCAAGTTGTCATCATCCAGTGGGCTGGAAAAAAAGGGCCTGAAGCTTCGACCGAATGTGAGTGTGTGTCTATGTGTGTGTGTGTCCAGTGTCTCCAAACACACCTGAGGGACAATCACATCAGAGACGCATCAAAGTGCATTCTGGGAGACACAGTCCAGACCAAAGTTTACTTGACTTTATCCATTGGGAATTGATTGGTTGGTGAAAAAGGCAGTTGAAGTGGAGGAAAAAATAGGGTTTGATTATGTCAGCTGACAAAGAAAGTTGTTTCAGTGGGGAAAGCAATTTATTGCATTTTAATGAAAGGTTCAAAGAAACTTTTTTGCCTTTGGAATAACATGAAAAGTTAAAAGTGCACAATAAGACCAGGGATGTGTATTAAAACGATGAAATATCTGTCATTATTTACTCACTCTCATATTGTTCCCACACAGCATGATATTTTAAAGAACGTTGACTTTCATTAAATAGAAAAAAAAACTGAATGAAAAAAACTGAAAGAAAACATCAAGCTGCTTTCTTTCTTTCAAAAGAAGAAAGTCATAATTTGGGAATGACATGAGGGTGAGTAAATGAACTATCCCTTTAAGCTTATAAATCGGTTCAATGTTGACTTGTAAGAGGTTCTATTTTCATATCCATATTCACAGTTTTGATTAAATTTGAGGTTGTTTTCACAATTTGATTGTTTGATCTCATAATTTTGTTCTCATAGGTCTATTTTCAGATTCTATTATGTGTCTCCAAACCACATTATGTTGATCAGCAAGGTTTACTTTCCAATGTGGAAACAACTCAGGAGGAGAAGATACCAAAAGTAAAAAAAAGTGAAAAGTGATTTTAAACACAATTTTATGCTTTTGTGTTTAATTTTACTTCTCAACATGCACAGAATGAAAAGGCGGAAAGTGGAAAGACTGTAAGATAATGCAAGCTGCTTAGTGAAGGCAATTTCTGCAGAGACAAGCAGCAATGAGAAATGCATTATACTGTATTAGGTAAAATACTTGATACTGATAGTGTTACGGTCTCAGGTTCTACAGCCTCTCTCGCCGGCCACCCGAAATCGCTTTCGCCTGAGTACTGATCTTCACCTCGCACTACATTTCCCAGGTTTTCCCCGATCACTCTCAGCTGCAGCCCAGATTACTCTCGTTACCTCGCCCGGCTGTTGTCAATCACCCACACTATTTAACCGCACTTCGAACTGCCTTCAGTGCGAAGTTTTGTTTTCACTTGTGAGCACTACCGAGCATTATATACCCCGGAAAGCCCGTCTGTTGACCAACCTGTTTGCCCCTGACCAAGCCTGTTTTCTGCCTACCCCGATCCTTTACCTGGAACTCCGACTCTGCCTGTAATCTGCCTGCCCCGATCCTTTACCTGGAACTTCGACTCTGTCTGCTATCTGCCTGCCCCGACTCTCTGCCTGGTATCTGACTTCGTTAAAGCCCTTAAATTGTCTGTGTGTTGTTGACTGTGCTATTAATAAACTTACGCTGCACATGGATCGATCTCCGACTGGTGATTCGCAACAGAAAACTTCGCCGCAACCAGATCCAGCAGCGATGTCCAACTGGTCGGCCGCCTATTCAGCCCAAGCGGATCAGATCGCAGCCCACCATCACCAGCTGAGTCACCTTACCACGTTGATGGATGAGCTAGTCAAGGCGGTGCGCGATCTCCAGACCTCGACCACAGAACCGTCCTCTCCACTAGCCGCCGCTGCCAATGTCAACCCGTTACCAGCCCCGCCCACTTCTACTGCGCGTCTCGCGCACCCGGAGAAGTTCGCCGGGGATCCAGACAAGTGTAGAGGCTTTATTCTTCAATGCTCGTTGTATATAGATGAACAGCCGGCCCTTTTCACGTCCGACATGGGGAAGATCGCGTTTGTCTGCTCTCTGTTGACGGGTAAAGCTTTGGAGTGGATAACAGCGGTGTGGAGACCTGATGGTTCAACTTTCCCTTCGTTCGCTGTGTTTCTCCAACGCTTCAGAGAGGTCTTTGAGCACTCCAAGGAGGGAGAGAGCGCCGGTGAGCGTCTGCTAGAGCTTACGAGGGGGAAATCTACTGCAGCCGAGTATGCCCTTTCGCTACGCACCCTGGCAGCTCAGACCACCTGGAATGACGATACGCTCAAGACTATCTTCCGCAAGGGTTTGAATCTCGATCTCCAAACTGAGTTAGCCTGCCGTGACGAGGGCAGAGATTTCAATCAGTTTGTCAACCTGGCCATCCAGATTGATAACCTCATGAGAGCTCGCCGCGCTGGTCATCGCGCCGTTCCCGCCACTCGAGCTGCCCCAGTGTTTCGGGTTACGACGCCCGCTCGCCTAGACGATCCAGAGCCTATGCAGGTGAACGCCTATCATCTGCCCACTGAAGAGAGGGAACGCCGGTTCCGGCTTCAGCTGTGCCTGTACTGCGGCGAGGCTGGCCACCTGCGCAACACCTGTCCCACTAGACCACGCCCGACCGTTCCATGTCCGGTGAGTTCAGGATTAGATCCTTCAAACCACACTATGTCTGTGTTCGTGCCCGTCGTTATGACGACTAACGGGAAGCAAATTCACGCCAAAGCTCTGGTGGACTCCGGGGCGGCTGGCAACTTTATTTCAACTGACTTTGCTTGTGCGCACCGCATTCCTCTCATTCAGTGTTCTTCTCCCCTTACAGTCGAGGCCATAGACGGAAGGCCGTTAGGCACCGGTCGCATCACTCACCACACCCAGGAACTCCAGCTCCAGACAGGAGCCCTTCATACTGAATATATTCAATTCTATGTCTTCCACGGTCCACGCACCCCAGTCATCCTCGGCCTGCCCTGGCTCCGCAAACATAACCCACAAATTCACTGGAGAACAAGCCAGATCACACACTGGGATGCGTCCTGTCACTCTAAGTGCCTTACTCCGGTCACTCCGTCCTCCATCCGGGCCATCACCGTGCCTGCGGCTGGAGCTAAACCGAGCAGTCTCCCCTTCAGCAAATCGGGTGCCTCTCAACTCCCTCCTCATCGCGACGGCGACTGTGCCATCGACTTGCTACCCGGTTCTGAACCACCTAGGGGCCGGATCTTCCCTCTCTCCCAGCCCGAGTCTGAGGCAATGAAGAAGTACATCGAGGAGGAGCTTGCTAAGGGCTTCATCCGCCCCTCCACGTCACCCGCATCCGCCGGCTTCTTCTTTGTCCCGAAGAAGGACGGGGGTCTTCGACCCTGTATCGATTACCGGGCCCTGAATAACATCACCGTGAAGTTTCGCTACCCGCTTCCTCTGGTACCCGCTGCTCTGGAACTCCTACGCACTGCAAAATACTTCACCAACCTCGACCTGCGCTGCGCCTACAACCTTATTCGTATCAGAGAGGGGGACGAGTGGAAGACGGCTTTCTCAACCAACACAGGGCATTACGAATATCTGGTTATGCCGTTCGGCCTGGCGAACAGCCCCTCCGTGTTCCAGTCCTTTATCAATGACGTTTTCAGAGATATGCTCCATCATACGGTAATAGTCTACATCGACGATATCCTGGTGTACTCTGACACCTTCTCGGACCATGTTCTGCACATTCGGGCCGTGCTCCAAAGACTCATCCAACACCACCTATACGCCAAGCTGGAGAAGTGTGAGTTCCACCAAACCTCCATTTCGTTCTTGGGGTATATCATCAGCCCTGATGGGGTTGCTATGGATGAGAGTAAGGTTAAGGCGATTCGGGACTGGCCCCGACCCAGGACGTTAAAGGAACTCCAGCGCTTCCTGGGGTTCGCTAATTTTTATCGCCGGTTCATCCGGAACTTCAGTGCTGTGGCTAACCCTCTCACCTCCCTGATCAAGAAGGGTACTCAACGTCTCCCGTGGAATGACCGTGCCACCCAGGCCTTTGACTCACTCAAGCAGCGCTTTACCACTGCCCCAATCCTACATCATCCGGACCCCGGGGTGCCGTTTGTTGTTGAGGTGGACGCATCTAACACCGCCCTAGGGGCCATCCTCTCCCAACGTCAGGGTTCGCCCCCCAAGCTGTACCCCTGCGCCTACTACTCCCGCAAGCTGAGTTCCGCCGAGAGAAACTATGATGTGGGTGACCGGGAACTCCTTGCCATGAAGGCCGCTTTCGAGGAGTGGCGGCACTGGCTCGAGGGCGCCCTCCATCCCTTTGTTGTATTCACTGACCACAAGAACCTGGAGTATTTGCGTACCGCAAAGAGCTTAAACCCCAGGCAGGCTCGCTGGGCACTTTTCTTCACTCGATTCCAGTTCACTGTCACGTACCGCCCAGGTTCCAAGAATTCGAAGGCCGATGCCCTGTCACGTCAAGACGACCTTGAGCGCACACCCCAAGACCCCACGACAGTGTTGGCGTCCAACCTTGTGGTCGCCCCCATTCAATGGGACATCGACACCGAAATTGAACAGGTCAACTCCCGTACTGACATTCCCCCAGGCTGCCCACCAGATCGTGTCTTTGTCCCTGAAGCTCTTTGGAACCAGGTCCTGGAGCTGGTGCACGCACACCCAAGTTCAGGGCACCCGGGAATCACGGCTACTATCCAGCTCCTTCAAAACAGGTATTGGTGGCCCGCTTTAACCACAGAAGCCATGGCCTATGTTCGTCACTGCCAGGTGTGCAACACCCAGAAGTCTTCGCGCCAACTGCCTGCCGGCCTCCTTCACCCACTTCCTGTACCTCAACGCCCATGGTCCCACATTGCCATAGACTTTATTACGGATCTCCCAGTTTCTGAGGGGTACACCACCATCCTCACAGTCATCGACCGCTTCTCCAAGGCTTGTCGTCTAATCCCACTCACGAAACTTCCCACTGCCTTGCAGACCGCTGAGCTCCTCTGCAACCAGGTGTTCCGGTTCTACGGCTTGCCCGAGGATATAGTTTCCGACCGAGGACCACAGCTCACCTCACGGGTTTGGTCGGCCTTCTTCAGGACCCTTCAGGTCAATGTCAGCCTTACTTCTGGATACCACCCGCAATCCAACGGGCAAGCTGAACGCCTGAACCAGGAGGTGATTCGCTTCCTGCGCTCCTACTGCCACCAGCGCCAAGAGGAGTGGAGCCGCTACCTATTCTGGGCCGAGTATGCTCAGAACTCCATCAGGAAACACTCCACCGGTCTGACCCCCTTCCAGTGCGTCCTGGGTTTCCAGCCACCACTCTTCCCTTGGTCAGGTGAACCCTCTGACGTCCCCGCAGTGAACGACTGGCTACAGCGCAGCGAGGAGACCTGGAACCAGGCCCACACACACCTCCAATGAGCAGTTCGCCGCCAGAAGATCCAGGCCAACCGCCGTCGTAGGCCAGGGCCGGAGTACCAACCGGGCCAGTGGGTTTGGTTGTCTACACGTGACTTACGCCTCCGGCTGCCCAGTAAGAAGCTCAGTCCCCGATTCATAGGACCATTCAAGATCCTTAAGCAAGTTACACCAGTCTCCTTCCGTCTCGATCTACCACGACAGTACCGCCTCGCGCCTACCTTCCATGTCTCACTTCTCAAACCAGCCAGTGATCCGAACGAGAGTGTGGAGGGAGGCTCCGGTGATCCGTCCCCACCACCCATTCTGGTGGAAGGCGAGGAGGCCTATCAGGTTCAAGAACTCGTGGACTCCAGACGAAGAGGCAGATCCTTGCAGTACCTCGTGCATTGGGAAGGGTATGGCCCTGAGGAGCGTTCATGGGTGGACGCTTCTAACATCCTGGATCCAAGCCTGATCACGGACTTCCACCTGGCCAATCCCACCAGGCCGGCCCCTCGACCTCGGGGAAGACCCCGCCGCCGTCAAGCCCCACGCGCCGGGAGTCGCTCGCAGGGGGGGGGCTCTGTTACGGTCTCAGGTTCTACAGCCTCTCTCGCCGGCCACCCGAGATCGCTTTCGCCTGAGTACTGCTCTTCACCTCGCACTACATTTCCCAGGTTTTCCCCGATCACTCTCAGCTGCAGCCCAGATTACTCTCGTTACCTCGCCCGGCTGTTGTCAATCACCCACACTATTTAACCGCACTTCGAACTGCCTTCAGTGCGAAGTTTTGTTTTCACTTGTGAGCACTACCGAGCATTATATACCCCGGAAAGCCCGTCTGTTGACCAACCTGTTTGCCCCTGACCAAGCCTGTTTTCTGCCTACCCCGATCCTTTACCTGGAACTCCGACTCTGCCTGTAATCCGCCTGTCCTGACCTTTTGCCTGGAACTTCGACTCTGTCTGCTATCTGCCTGCCCCGACTCTCTGCCTGGTATCTGACTTCGTTAAAGCCCTTAAATTGTCTGTGTGTTGTTGACTGTGCTATTAATAAACTTAAGCTGCACATGGATCGATCTCCGACTGGTGATTCGCAAAAGATAGGAGTTGACTTCTGTGAACTAGGACAGATTGCTTTTATATTAAAGCTTATTGGAGCTGCATGAACCACGAATGTATATGAATTAACCAAATGCAAACGTCAAACTAATTTGTTTTGCATAAATAATTGCAGCCATAGTCAATAAAAATGTCCTTAGATGAAACAAAATGTACTTAAATTCAACAAAATTCATAAGGTTAATGCTGGTAGTGTAACATTACCTGCACCAGGCAAACAGCGTATATAAAACCAACCAAATTTAAATAAAAAAGTGTTTGAACAAAAAAGAATGACAATGACAACTCAAAGAGAACATATTATGCCCTTTTACAAAGTCTTGATTCTGGGCTCTACTAGAAGTTAGTTTTCATGCTTGAACGTTCAAAAAACACTTAATTTTTCCCCATATTTGACATTGTTGCAGCTCCTCTCTTCCCAGTCTGTCAGTAACGCTCTGTTTAGTTCTTGTCTCTATGAAGCTCCTCCTTCTGACAGGCACACTGTGCTCTGATTGGTCGGCTGAACCAGTGTGTTGTGATTGGTCAAGTGTGTTTCATAAATGTCACACCCCCTTACCATAACTGCAGTTTCAACACACTACTAAATAACTCAAGCAGGCCCCGCCCCTTTATTTTGCATATGCCTTGGGCGGTAATTATTTAAATGAGGAATATTTTGACATGTTTGTTCCTGGAAGAAACTCAAGACTACAATGGAGGAGTTTCAGGAAGTTCGGAAACAGTGACACTGATATAGAACAACTCCCGCTGGAGTGTCTTTGTGCTTTGTAACTTTTCCGACCTTTTTCATGCTCAAACAACAACACTAAAGAAAGATGAACATGTAAAAAGGCATTAATTTAAATGCGGTGTACGGGGATGAGGACATATTTGTGCTAAAATAGTTTAATTCGATGCATAGTCTTCAACATCAACAAAATAATAAATGGGGAAGCATATTTTCTTCTCATTTAAATGTTCCTTTTTGTCATTTGTTACTTTATGTCTTTCCCCGCTGTCAGCTATCCAGTTGAGCGCTGCTGCGTACGACACAAAGCACGTCTAGCAGTAGAAAAAAAGATACCAGGGGCTTTTAAAAAAAAACGCATAATGCATCAGGCTGGCTATCATAGTGTGTGTGTGTGAGTTCATTCTGATGTAAGCCTCCTGCTGCAATTAAAAGCAAAAAAGAAAGCACAAACCTACCAGAGAGAGAGAGAGAGAGAGAGAGAGAGAGAGAAGGGGATCAACAGTATATTGAGTTTAAAAGCAAACAAAAATAGCTTCAAGGGAAATGAAAAAGATGGACAGAAAGTGACAGGAAATTCAAAGCGTTTGTGTGTGTGTAATTGACTCAGCTGAATCAGGATTGCTGTCATGCACGGATCACAGGAAACGTCTGGATTTACATTCCCAGAACTGTATTTTCTGTGTTTATACAAAATTCAATGGATTCATTGTGCATTTGAGCGTTGAATATGCATCTCATTCCCACATTAACTTGTGAATTTAATTATTTATATTGATTATGAAGCAAGTAAACATCCACATACACACCAGTCACTGTATGAAGCATTGTCTTAGGCTCAATCCCAATTCACCCCTTGCCCCTACCCCTGGTTTTCGAGTGTACCCCTTGGCCCTTAAAACAGAGTTACAAGGGCCAAGGGGTTGAAATATTCCCCTACGAAATGGAACAACCCTTCATGAACCCGATACGTCATCAGTCGTCGATGATGGCTCTGACATTACGGACGCGATGAGTTTTTACAGGATCTCTCCATGACGACGACTGACAATGAGCGCCGCTGCTCTTACCTCTGAGGAAACATGATGATTATAACGTTCCTTCCTCGAAATGTATGTCTTTTCTGTTTCGGAAAGGTCATTTATTATACAATTTCTTCATTTAAATAACTATATTATTATTATAAGAGTGAATAAAGTGCATGGTGGTGTCATCTGGGGCTAAATTTAAATGTTTAACCATTTGCGAAGCCATCTCGCCGGTGATTCGCGATGTATTCTGGGAACTTTCTCGTAGCCCTCCGTTCGGAGTGTGCCTCTGAAAAATCTCCGTTTCGAGGGCTATGTAGCCCTACCCCTTCACCCTACCCCTCTATCACAACAAGAATCGGGACACCCTACCCCTAGACGTGAACGCGCTAAACTAAGGGGAAGGGCCAAGGGGTGAATTGGGATTGAGCCCAACAAACTGAGGCGCTCTCCTAAACTGTCCTTTTTCTAGTAATATGAGTCTGATACATTTCAGAGAATTTGGATGATTAATTTCAATGAAATAGTTCAACCAAATGATTCACAGATTTTAATCTGAAGGGTCTGCCTGAGTCATCAACTTCAGTTTGTTTAGTTTATTATTAAACATGCAGTTTCTGAGCACATTTATATGAAATAGGTTATATAATAATAGAGTATGACATAATTATCAGTGTTGCTTTTGTTAGCTAAAACTATTTAAATGTTTTTTGTTCATTGAAATAAAAGTGAAATCAAATATAATATGAATATTATTTAAAAAAAAACATCCAACTTAATAAGCAAATTTTGCCTCTGCAACTTACTTACATTATAAATTAGTCCGTACAAAAAACCTCTGAAATTAGTGAATTAGCTTCTTTGAAAAGTCCATTATATCTGATAACTTGCAAGTATGACTTTGTTCCCAGATGGACCACTGCAACCCGATTTCCAGAAAGTGTGTAAAGCTATATTTCAGCCATTTTCATGTGCAAAATGCATCTGAGACCAAAACACACTGTAATCTTACCCTGCCATCCAGGCTTGCAGACGGGTTTTACATGAATGTGTACGACAGCATCCTGCGCCGCTCTCTTCTGACCACAGTCGAACGCCGTCACGCGGATTTTATAATGTGACTTTTGATCAAAGATCAGACTCTCTGTGTTCCTGATGTTACCTGCACACAAACACACATTTAAATACAGAAGACAGCAAAGTGAATGCATGTGTGTGTGTGTGTGTGCTAACCGTTGCGGTCTATAGCGAAGGCCGTGTCGTGAGAGGTGATCAAGTAGTTGCAGATCTGGCTGTACTGTGGAGAACAGTCCTGGTCTGACGCCTGGACCTGAAGAATACTGTCAAACACTTTCCCCTCCGTCACCGAGCCGTGATACTCCAGCTGACCGAACACTGGAGGAAACTCGTTCACATCTCCCACTTGCACATACACCGCAGCCCTGAGAGAGAGAAAGAGGCTTTTATTTTGATTCACATTGTCCAGGATGCTTCATGTTCAGGGATGCATGATATATCGACCACCATATCAGTATCGGCAGATGTACGTTGATTTTTAATGGTGTCGTTACCGGCCCGATAAAAAAATTTGGCCGATATGTTAAAGCGATAAATAATGGATTATTTTCTTCAGCTGAGATACTTCAGATGCGCACTGTTCGCCATGATGGTTTTGAATTGCATGAAATATGATTGGAATCACTTCAAGAATTAAAATACAGTCAAGTGCAACATCTGTCATATAGGCTACATAAAATTATAATGAGAACTATATAATTATGTTCTTGGGACATGGATTTTAATGGTGAGACTTTCATTTTTGCTATTAGGCTCTCAAAAATTTATATATCGGTTACTGGCTTTCAAATATAAAGTATTATATGTTATCGTGTCGGCCAAAATGTTCATATCGTGCATCCCAATGCATGCTCTCAATTATGTTTCATTTAAGCATCAATTTCTATCTATTGTAGTATTTATTAATGTGTTGAATTGGCTTCTTTTTGGTCACACTTTAAATTAGGGTCCAATACTCACTATTAACTGTTAACTACAACTTTTGCATCAATACACTCCCAATTACTGCTTATTATTAGTTAGTAAGGTAGCTGTTAAGTTTAGGTATTGGGTAGGAGTAAGGGATGTAGAATATGATCATGCAAAATAAGGCTTTTTATGTGCTTTATAAGTACTAATAAACAGCCAATATCCCAGTAGTATCCATGCTAATAAGCGATTAGTTAATAGAGAGAATTGGATCCTAAACTAAAGTTTTACAGTTTTTTTTATATATACATTTTTATGCAGTAATGGCCAAAAGTGATGTCTGTAACATCTGTACGCTTTATTCAAATATAATAAAAAATGTGTTAGTAGTGCTTGGAGTCAATTGTTTTTTTTTGTGATAAAGCAATGAAACATGCTAGATTGTGCAGACATTTTTGTTTTAAGTTTTTGTAAGTTGTCATCATTTCATTATATTAAAATTTATTTTAGCTCTATTTCAGTTCCTGAAAATGGTTTAATAGATTTTGAGTTTCCGTTAACAATAGCCACGTTTATATCTTAAGTTGCAATTTTAACTTATGCACAAAATTGGAATATCACATAAAACATTTGTGAATAAAGCAACATTTCCATCCCATGTGTTCAAGAGAACATGCGAGACGCTTCTGGGAGAGAATTAAACCAAATCATTTTGATGACAGATTTTGGCTCGGGCGTTTCAGAATGATCAAACCAACATTTGAGATGCTGTGCGATGTGATTGTCCAGTTATCCAATCACAGCAACTGTTCAAAGTCACACAAGTTTTTTGTTGCGCATCAAGGGATTTATTCGGTAAATGAGTTTCCATCGTAGTTTTTGCACGTCTTCTTATCAAATAAAAAAATGTATCCCCCTCAATTCAGTGTAAGTGTTTATGTGCATTTTTAAATTGGCATTTCCATCAATTTTTTTTTGCGATATCCAAAAATGTGCACAAAATAGGTGGATGGAAACATAACAAGGCTGTTTAATATTTCTGTTTCTTTTGGACAGTGATGGAATCAAATGGAGAACAAACTATTTTTTCTCCTGAAAAAAAAAATACTTCAGGATGTGTCTTGTAGAGCAGATTTCACTTATTTCTCTAAATTCTCTAAATTTCCATCTCTACAGATTTTTATAAACGTATTAAAATTGTGACTGTGTCAGGGTGTGTATATCAGGAATGGAGCATTTTAATTTGTGATTTTACTGGAACGTAGCATGATGGTGCGCCACAGATTTGATGGCTGAGTTAAATGTGTATTTTTAGGGGGCCTGAAATGAAAAACAGCAAGCGCAGTGCATTTAAATAACATTCAGGTTGACAGCCACAATCCTTCAAGAAATATTAAATCCCAAATACTCAAAAATGGTCTCTCAAAGACTGCTGCTTTAGAAATAATACTAAACTGACTTTAAAAAAAAGGACATTTGATTTTTCTTTTTAGAAGAAAGTCTACTAATATCGAAATAAAGTGTAAATTACACATTGAGTGAAACAGTTTTCCTATCTTTGTGATACTTGTGTTTGTGATTATATTAATTTATGAGAACTGATTTGCGTCTGGATCTGAACTAATTATTGCGCTCTGACACACAAGACACACGTCTTTTCTCAAGAGAAAACGCTCCAAAAAATCTCCATCACTGTCCAGTTGAAACAGTGAGATCTCATTTGTGATTTCCCTCTCCTGCAGGTCATTAGAAAGTCTTAGAAAAGTCATCGGGGAGAGAAAGATATTTTAAAAAAGAAAAAAAAAGTGCCTCAAGGTATCCTTACGGCTAGTTCTGACACACTTTTGCAAGCTGAAAATACCAAAATAACAAGCTTACATCATTCATGTCAAAGACGGCGTAAAAATACGGAGCAATACTTTGCAAAGGGCAACAGCTTCTGACAAATGACAGGATAATAAACACCCCTGATAATCTGTTATAATGTTAAAAACCAGAACATACGCACACACACATTAATGCATTAGGGATGAAATCTATAGTAAAGCAGTGTGATTTTGCAGCTTTACTGCCCTTTAGAGTCTAATATCTCACTTTAATCCTTTATCTGTGTGTGTGTGAGTTTGTGTGTGTGTGTGTGTGTGTGTGTGTGTGTGTAGTATCGGAGATCAGAGCTGTCAGAGCCGGATAGAGTAATCCTGTCCAGATTAAAGAGATACGGAGTAATGAGGAAGGTCCCTCTCTCTCTACTCTTCTTTTCTCCATGATTTCCCCTTTTATCACAAACCTTGTTTTTCTCTGAAACTAAATAACACTTCTAAAGACATTTGCGAATCAGCCAAAGGACTCGGGTTTAGCTCACTGCTTTAGCTCTATTAGAGCATCTTTATATGGATATCTGCAGGTAAATATAGCCTCGGCTCAGTGTTTGTTTGCAGCTTTCAGGTCTGCAGGTAAACAAGTTCATTAACATGAGCTGTTAAAAGCTTTTAATGCCTCAAGGTCAGTCACATGATGATTACAGCCAGTACTAAGATAAAAAACTAGATTTCCGAGTGGCTGTTCAGTATCCTATAGTTATGGTTGAAAATGATATGTATACAGTATAGAGATGCACATTTATCAGCCGATTTTTGATCAATTTATAACCATCGGCATATTGGCTATAGCATGAAAAAGGCATATGTGACATACAAATAAATAGCTAATTAATTAACTGTGTGAAGGCACTGAGTTGTTTTTTTGTGCTTATTTTGCTTAGATAAAATTAAATGGATCAAATCCATGTTCAATGAAAATGATTTGATGATGCAGTAAACTAGTAAGCCTTTAAACATGTGTTTTTGAGCTTTGGCATTTTAAAACAATCAAAACAGTAATCTTTTTTAATGACAAAATAATTATTTTTGGATTTTTGGATAGCACATTAAAAATAAACGCTGGATGGAAGCACCAAAATGCGCATAAATTCTAAAATGCGCATAAAAAACCGTATGCGCTCAATTGAAGCAGATAATTATTTTATACGATAAACTGCGATGGAAACACATTTAGCAAATAAATCCCTTGGTGTGCAACAAAAATGGATGTGATTGTGCACAGAATCTCAGATGTTGGCTTGATCATTCTGGAGAATGATTCGGTTTGATTCTCTCCCAGAAGCGTCTCACATGATTGCGTTCCCAACACCAGCATCCGAACGCCAGATAACATGACAGCGTTTATTGTGTTTCATCTGCGCGCTCTGAGACTCAAGTCATTTCTGATGGAGGAAAAAAGAGCCACAGTTTCTTCCCTGATTGCAGCGACTTCCATTTTATTACAGATATTTTGTGCCAATTTTTGTCCTCTTGAACACATGAGATGGAAACTGTGCTTTATGCTCAAATGTTGGCGCAACTTTGGATGGAAACATAGATGCCCGATTACTAGATTAAATGTGGGCCATGTTTCTTTATTGAATATTATTGGGTCTGAACACTACGTTTATTGACTGACTGCCAATAAAGGTTAGTACAATAGTCCTATTAGAATGATATGAATTCATGAATTTAATATTTAATAAAATAGTTTTTCTTTGTTTCTCCTTATCAATCATATAGATATACTACTGTATAAAAGTTTGGATTTATTTTTAAAGAGGTAATAATTTTATTCAGCAAGGATTCAGTACATTTTAAACAAATTACAAATGATCTCTATTACTAAATAAATGACGTTCTTCTGAAAATGCAAATAATCAAAGAATCCTAAAATAAACTTATCAGTTTAAAAATATAATAATAATCAGAAATGTTTCTTGAGCAGCAAATCATCATATTAGAACGATTGCTGAAGGATCATGTGACACTAAAGACTGGAGTAATGATGCTGAAAATTAAGCTTTGACATCAGGAACAAAATTAAAATTTCAAATACATTAACATAGATTAAATTATAATCATATTTCACAACATTACTGTTTTTACTGTATTGTTGAATAAATGCAGCCTCGGTGAGCCAAACCCAAACTTTTGAATGGTTGTGAATAATATATATATATATAAATGTTTCATCTACCCATTAGCAGGTACACTCGAAAAGAAGAAAAAATAAAAATCTTTAAAAGAAGAAACTGTGAGTAACAGAGAGAGGTGAGTCAAGCACCGATGAATCATTTGAGAAAATAGTTCACAGTGTTCCTTTCAAAAACATTCTCTCACAAATATGAATCCCACTGAGTTGGAGAACATGCATATATTTAAACACACACTGACTTGTGTGATCTCTTCTGGCCGCGTCCCTCCGGCCCCGTGCCACAGTCATGAGCTTGAATAATGAAGGCGAAGTCTCTGCGGCTCTCGCAGTCGACCGGTCCTCGTGCCCGCAGCTGGCCCTCTCCTGACGTGCTGTTCAGAACCACGGCCACGAACGGAGCGCTGAGACCCTGCACGTGAAAGCCACAGATTTCACCTACACACAGAGACAAGACGACAGATTAGGACTTTCATTTCATCAGCCTCTCTGTCTGTAATCTCCGGATTGTTGCTCTTTTTAATCCCACAAATGCTTTCCAGTGACAGCTTTAGAGAAGATCTAAAGGGTGCAAATTCTTAACGTTTGCAGATTTGTATTGTTTTTCTACCCTTAAAATGTCAGTATAGTAAGTAAGCAATGCAGAACCTGATTTCATGTTCCTAGATCATCAACAACTTGGTTGATCCTGGAACAATATTCCAATCAGATTTGATGGACAAGTTTACAGTTTCTGTCAAGTTTAGGCTTACAGTCAGGGTTTGGTGCTTCTACATCAGTGTTATTCACCTGACATTTCCCCCTGATTTTAGGGATAATTTATGGGTAGAGTTAGGTTTAGGGGTAGGGATATGAATAGGACAAAATGTGTGTGTGTGTGTGTATATATATATATATATATATATATATATATATATATATATATATATATATATATATATATATATATATATATATATATATATCTGCATAGATCCAAGTCAGCTTTATTTCTAAAGTGCTTTATACAAAATAGACAGCTTCACAATAGTAACAAATTCAAATTCTGCTGTAAAGCAGCTCCAACAAGGCAATAATATCATTATTCAGCTCAAGTCAGTTCAGTATTGGTTCAGTTCAGTTCAATTACTCTGTCAAATTCATCAATTCATCTGTGTGTTGTTTGGTGTGTATGTGGTTATCATTTTATGTTTGTATGTAGAGTGTGTATGTTTGTTTTTAGAAGAGTTAAAAATTGTTTTGAATGAAGTCTGCTTTTGCAGGAGATGTGTGACGTTTTGCATGTTGTGTTTTGTGATTGTGTGTGTGTAGAGTTTTCAGAAATGGAGCCATAGTTTCTAAAAATGTGTGTAAGCATGTTTGAAAAACTGTATTACAAAGTCAACATTGATAATAAGAACCACTATTAATAATTGAGCAACAAATCTGCATATTAGAATGATTTCTGAAGGATCATGTGACACTGAAGACTGGTGTAATGATGCTGAAAATTCAGCTTCGCCATAACAGGAATAAATGACATTTTACTGTTTGCTGTATTTTTTATCAAAAGAATGCTGCCTTGGTGAGCAGAAGAGATTTATTAAACATTAAACAAGTCCACTTATAATGTTAAGTCCTCGTGGTGATGTCAATTGACTTTGGCTAGTAAGAAACAACCTACAATACCCTAGCAATACCTTAGCAACCCCCGAACGACCATCGAAAATGGACATCAAGATGCTCACAGCCACCCACTACACCCTAGAATTGTGCAGGCGAGTTTTACACCCTGACTTTCTGTTAAATCTAGTTATTCTTGTGTGTGTGTGTGTGTGTGTGTGTGTGTGTGTGCGTGTGTGTGTGTGTCCATGTGTGTGTGTGTGTTGAGTAAAACAGCGCTGCTGTCCGACACCGATAAGAGTATTCTCCATCTCTCCTCTCTTTCATCTTCAGAATAATCCCACATTCACCACATATACAAAACAACAGAGAGAGAATGTGCGAGTGAGAGTGCGAATCCCTTTGTTGTATAATATTTCAAAATCTTTCACTATCTTTGTGCATGTGCAAGTACAAAAGACTAAAAATGAATAATAGTGCATTCATGCACATGAAAAAAAATCACTTTCAGAATGTGTGGGCATTTTGTGAATATTTTTATGAAAATGTAGTGATGCACTGGTGTAGTAAGAGGGCATACTCTTGCATTCAGCCTGCACTGTTTTTAATTGTTGGTCTGCAATTTTATTTATAAATGTGAATTTTGTTTCATTCTGTTTTGTTCCATCTTGATGTTTTTAATGCATGTGTGAACGGCCCTTTCAGTGACAAATTGCTTATGCTTGTCTATTGTGTGAGTTGCTTTGGATAAAAGCATCTGCTAAATGCAGAAACGTAAATGTAGGTGAGGGATGTTTTCACAAAATCCAATCATAAGCTGTCAGAGGAGATGCATTAATACTAATCATAAACAGCAGTCTGTCTCGGCTGACCACTTGTGATTGTATCACCTGAGATGAATGTTAAGTACGAGTCATTTATTGCAAATTATTGCAAAATAAACCTAGATAGGGTGACTTGACCAGTCTTGTATCATGCTGAGGGGGTTTATTTTGCAATAAAGAAGGGAAACTGGACATTATCTTGCCAAATAAATAAATAAATGGACTTGAAATATTGATTTGAGTTGAAATTATTTTATTATGAGAGAAGAAAGGGACCGTGGAGGGATATGAGAGATATGAATGAAGTTTTTCAGAGAGCCGTACAGTTCACACACAAACAGCTGGTGTGTGGTTTGGACGTAAACAGACCCCTCAATATTCCATATCTGTGATATATATTCGTGCTCTGCCAGAGTTGAATATGCTCTGATTATACACATAAATATAGAGATGACCATGGTTGGTTATATACAGAGGAATGAAAAATCAGTATGGAGCACATGAATTGAAGGTAGAACCACGAAAAGGACACACACACACACACATACACACACACACACACACGTGTATGTGTGTGTGTGTGTGTGTGTGTGTGTGTGTGTGTGTGTGTGTGTGTGTGTGTGTGT
This sequence comes from Meda fulgida, assembly GCA_030578275.1. NCBI lineage: Eukaryota > Metazoa > Chordata > Actinopteri > Cypriniformes > Leuciscidae > Meda > Meda fulgida. Next base: position 27,318,004 of record CM060630.1, on the reverse strand, counting down.
GTGTGTGTGTGATTGACATGCTTTCCAGTATTTCCAATAAGCTGTCAGCTGAACACAAAGCTCAGAGAGAAAGAGAAAACCCTTGAAGAAAAGAATTCCAGCTCATATCTCTTCCTCCAGTCTTCCTCGGAAAAAGTGAGAGAAGAAACAGATTGTCTACCAATGAATTTCCATGAGGATATTCTTCATTCTCAGTGTCTCTCATCTACCTGCGCTTCTTTTCAAAACTTTGGAGTCGGTATGATTTTTTTGTTCCCCTGAAAGAAATGAATATTTTTTTCAGCAATGACCCGTTCAATTAATCAAGAAATAAATGCTGTTCTTTCGATCTTTCTATTCATCAAGGAATCCTGAAAAAAGTAACACGGTTAATAGAAAATATTAAGCAGCACAACTGTTTTCAATATTGATAATGATAAAATATTTCTTGAGAGGCAAATCATCATATTAGAATGATTTCTGACGGATCATGTGACACTGAAGACTGGAAATACTGCAAATTCAGCTTTGATCACAGGAATAAATTACATTTTCAAAAATATTCAAATAGAGAATAGTTATTTTAAATTGCATTAATATTTCACAATATTATGGTTTTTACTTGATAAATGCAGTCTTAGTGAACACTGATGTCTACAAAAACAGAATACTGAATGAATGCATGATGTTGGCAATCCTATACCGTCTGTAATTTACCGTCATGTGTTTAATCAATGTTTACAGATGGCTGTAGGCTGAAAAGCCACACAACAGCTATAATTTATACTCTCTGTTACTGTCCCTTTAAGAGACAGAGCGTCGTATATCGGCCTTGTGGGAGTCGTGCACGTCTGCACTCGGAGTGACCCTTCACCACACACACATTACTGAAGTGACACCATGAGCACGCTTTCTGTCACTCACTCTTTCTTTCGATTCTAGCACTTATACCCTTCAGTCTTTTATCGCGTATTTGTAACAGTTTTTTTTCCTTACTGTACCTAAGCTGTTTTTCCTCACATTTTGCCTGTCACAAAAAGACCCCATTGTGGCCACCCGCTGGCACATGAGTATTTTTAATCAGAAATGGCATTTTTTACTCACATTTGTCACTTAAATGTTAATTTCCGACACTAGTTTTTTAAAGTGGTTAAGATATTTCAAAGGGAGTACCAAACTTCCATATAGTCCATTATAACTATAACATACTGTAACTTTGCTTTATTGTCCATCACAATTATCTTTTAGTATGTACTCTGTACTTTAAGGTAAAGTTATTCAAAGTGTTCAAGATTAAAACATATCAAAGCATTGCTTAGCAACTACAAGATGAATCTTGCATTTCATCTAGCATTCACTGCAACCTTTGACTTTAAGCACCTCTGGCTATTTCCATCCACACAGCTCTGTATGAATCTGTTACAACGCTCTGTTCAGATCACTGGAGCTTTACGCCCATCAATTATTCACAATGTTGTTTTGTAACCTGCAAACGATTACCCTCTTAACAAACTCACTCTTGTTTCAGCGTTAATTACACCCTCGTAATTAATTACACTTCATTGGTGGTTGCTGGAGAACCATTAATCAAACTTTATACGTAATTGCATTTTATAGGTACATTACCTGTAACATCATATCGAAGGCATGTTAAGTGTAAACTAAAAACCAAACTCAATCAGTCGTGTGCTTTTGCATGCATGGATAATATTTTCTTGGTCCAGGTCAAATGCTATGAACTTTACAACTTTAAACTTCATGTAGTTAATACTTACACATGGGCGTCAGATTGGTTTGAAATGTGCTGGGGACAGGAAGTGCATTTTCAGAAGTGCTGGGTACAATGACGCATTCATTTTTTTCCCCTCTTTCGCTCAGGTCATGTTTTGAAAGACGATGTCCTGGAGCTTACTAATGTAAATAAATAAACATGTATATAATATAGTATCTATCTATCTATCTATCTATCTATCTATCTATCTATCTATCTATCTATCTATCTATCTATCTGTCTGTCTGTCTGTCTGTCTGTCTGTCTGTCTGTCTGTCTGTCTGTCTGTCTGTCTGTCTGTCTGTCTGTCTGTCTGTATAATACAAATTTGATTATTATAAATAAAAATAATAAAAAAATATTTTAGGTATATAAAATGACCTACAAATATATAAATAATTATAATATTAAATTATACTATTCATTAATATATTATAAAATATTATTTATTGATAACTATTATACATATACATGATGAAAGCTACCCTGTATGAACGCATGTACAATTTTCTTCCACACCTGCCAATGATTCCAATTGAGGGAAAAAAAATATTTACATTTTATTTAAATCTGATAATAAAAATATATTGTATAAATATATAATATACACTACCGTTCAAATGTTTGGGGTCAATTTTTTTTTTTTTTTAAAGAAATTAATACTTTTCTTCAGAAAGGACGCATGAAATTGATATAAAGTGACAGTAAAGACATTTATAATAATGCAAAATATTTATTTTTTTAATGAAATGCTTTTCTCTTGAACTTTCAAAGAATCCTGAAAAAAATGAATCACTGTTTGCACAAAAATATGAAGCAGCACAACTGTTGTCAGCTGTGATAATAATCATACATGTTTCTTGAGCATCAAATAACCGTATTAGAGTGATTTCTGAAGGATCATGTGACACTGAAGACTGAGTAATGATGCTGTAAATTCAGCTTTGATCACAGGAATAAATTACATTTTAAAATATATTGACATAGAAAACAGCTGTTTTACATTGAAATAATATTTAACAATATTACTGGGTTTGTTTTGTATTTTTAATCAAATAAATGCAGCCTTGCTGAGCAGAAGAGACTTCTTTTAAAAACATAAAGAATCTTACCGACCCCAAATTTTGAACAGTAGTGTAAATATTTTTCCCCTGTAAAAAAAATAATATTTTGCTATTTTTGGTGGCTTAATCTGAGGGATATTAAACTCTTTCTCTCTATTTTTACCAGACTATAGCCTAGAACCTTTCTGTT